>PVJO010003444.1:0-123246 GCA_004026905.1 Hystrix cristata | reverse complement strand
TATGGTTGACATTTCATTTGAAAATATGGAGGTTATAAGAAAACTGGAAAATATATTTAATATGCTAAAAGAAAACAGAACACTTAACTTAGAGTTCTATGTCCAGAAACATTCTTCAAAAATTAGAGCAAAATAAAAGAGTCTTGGGTCAAAAAATTCTGAAAGAATTCTTTGTCAGAAAACTGGAACTGTAAAATGTGCCAAATGAAGTTCTTCAGAAATAACACTAAAAAAAAAAGCCCACATCTCTAGAAAGGAATGAAAATAATTCTATATATGGCAAATATGTCAATATACATAGAAGGCTAAAATATTTCTTCCTTTAAATATTTAAAAAGACTATTCACTCCTTAATACAAAATAATTTTCTTTTATTTTAAAGTTAATACATATTTGGAAGCAAAATATGAACTGGAAGAGCAATAGATGAGAGGTAGATACATGACCACTAGATTATAATGTTGTAAGCTTTCCACATGTTATGTGATGTGAAACAATCTTTTTTTTTTGACTGTTTAGCTCTTTTTTAAAAATTTTTAAATTTATTTTAAATTTTATTTTAATGGTACATTTTCGATGTACATATTGATAACATTCATCATAGGGGATTTGTACCTGTACATGATATACCTTGTTGCGTCTTTTTTTCCCTTTCCCCTCCCCTCACCCCCTCCTCCCTCCCTACTTACAAAAGCTTTGTTTCCATTTTTTCCTTTCATTTCTTATTTCTCTTGTCCCTCTGTTCCTTTCCCCCTCCCTTGTTCCCTTTCCCATTTGGACATTTTCTTCCCTTTCCCAATATAATACAGTTTAGTCTTTATTTACACTTCAGCTTCTCACACCAGAGAAACTATGCAATATTTAAACATGTGTGTCCAATTTATTTCACTTAGGAGTATGGTCTCAAAATGCATCCATTTACCTAGAAATATCTCAAGCTTATCATTCTTTATGGCAGAGTAGTACTCCATTGTATAAAAATACCACATTTTCTTAATCCATTCTGCGTTGACGGGCATTTGGGCTGCTTCCACGATTTAGCTATTACAAACTGTGCTGCTATAAACATGGGTGTGCATATATCCCTCCGGTATAATGATTTTAATTCTTTTGGGAAGATACCAAGAAGTGGAATAGCTGGGTCAAATGTAGTCTCTAGTCCTAGATTTAATAACCAAATTCAGCAGCGTAGCTGGATACAAAGTCAACACTCAGAAGTCAATAGCGTTCCTGTACACAAACAACAGACTCACCGAGAGAGAAATTAGGGAAAAAACACCTTTCACAATAGCATCCAAAAAAATGAAGTACCTAGGAATCAATCTGATGAAGGAAGTAAAAGATCTATACAATGAAAACTACAGTGCTTTGAAAAAGGAGATTGAAGAAGATATCAGAAAATGGAAAGATATCCCTTGCTCCTGGGTAGGAAGAACCAATATAGTGAAAATGGCCATACTCCCAAAACTGCTATACAGATTTAATGCAATCTCAATTAAATTACCCATAGCATACCTCACAGAACTAGAGAAGACAACCCTAAAATTCATTTGGAACCAAAAGAAACCTAGAATAGCAAAAGCAATTCTGGGCAACAAAAGCAAAGCAGGGGACATCACAATCCCTGACCTAAAACTATACAACAATCTTAATTAAAAGTGTATTCTGACAAAAGTGTATTTTGATGCCTTGACTAGTAGTTCTGAAAAAGTAATGTACAAAGATACATAGAAAAGTCTAAGAAGGAAATGAAATGAAATGATGCCGAAAAAATATTGGAGTGACACCAAACAAGTAAGGAAAAATGGAAAACAAAACTTGGATGGGATAAATAGGAAAAAATTTGGCATGATGGTACATTTAAACTCAATCATATAATAACTATATTAATGAAAATAGATTAAATAATGTTAAGAAATACAGATACTGCCTTTATTTTTAATTATATCTCTCTAAATATAATTGAATGACAAGATTCAATTATATTTAAAGAGATATACCTTAATATAAAGGCACAGGAGATTGCCAGTAGTTTTTTTAAGACATAGGGATTGCCAGAGACAAAAAGGATTATAAAAGAAAAGGAGGGACATTTCATAATAACTTACTGGTAAGACAGAAAAATCGTAAATGCATATTATCAAATAATAGATTCTCAAGATATATGAAGCAAAAATTGACTAAACAAAAAAGGAGAAATAGAAACATTTACAATAATAGTAAGATATTTTAACAACCTGTTTTCAATAATTGGGAGAAAAAGTAGACCAAAAGTTGTTAAAAATGTAGATTTCAATAATACTAGCAACCAACTTGACCTTATAGGTAGACAAGACCAGATACCAGCTCCAGAATACACGTTCTTTTCATATGTACAGTGAATATTCACCATATAAGTGGGTTAAAAATAGAAAAAATGGCAATGGTATCTTTAAACTCAAGCATACCTATTTTCAACACATTTAAAAAGGTTGATAGAAGATGTTTCTGGAATTAAATTAGAAATTAATGTAATAACAAATCTAGAATTCATCCAAGTATTTGGAAATTAACAAATATTTTTCTAGGTAACTAATGGATTATAGGGAAACTAAAAATATTTTGAACAATAATAATTATAATTCAGCCTCTCAAAACTCATGTGCTGTAGTTCAAACAGTACTTAGAGGAAAATTTATAATTTTATCTTTGAAAGATGAAAGATTTAAAACAAGTGATCTAAGCTTCCATCTTAAATAAATTAAAAAAAACACAAAAAA
Source organism: Hystrix cristata (assembly GCA_004026905.1). Classification (NCBI taxonomy): domain Eukaryota; kingdom Metazoa; phylum Chordata; class Mammalia; order Rodentia; family Hystricidae; genus Hystrix; species Hystrix cristata. Next base: position 120,487 of record PVJO010003444.1, on the reverse strand, counting down.
CAGAAGAAAATCCAAAGTAGAAGAATGACAAAAGTAAAAGCAGAAGTCAATGAAGTATATACAACAGTCACTAATATAGAAATGAAGAGCCAAATGTAAACTGTTTGAAAATATTAATTAAAATTAGTAAACTCCCAGCAAGACTACATAGTAAAAAATACAGAAATAAATACCATGATTGAAAGAAAGGACTAATATTATATGCTATGTATATTATAAGGATAGTAAGAGAAAACTATAAATAACTTATATTTCAATAAAATAAATATTATAGATGAAAATAGAAAAACTTCTTAAAATTAATTCATAAAAATTGGCAGAAATTGCCATAGAAAATCAGAGAACTGTATTTGTTAAATAATTCTATAATAATGTTATTAAACAATTTAAACTCATAATTTTGAAAAAAGCTCTTCTCTAAAGCAAATCTCTGGCTCAGATGATTTTGGTCCTTTATCCAGTATCTAGTAAAGAAACACTACAAATTTTTTCAGAAAATAGAGGAAATAAATATATTCCTTTCTCTTTGTGGTACTGAGGATTGAATCCACAGCCTTCACATTGAGCTACAACCTAGTCCTTGTAAAAACTTTTATCTGAAGCAGGGTCTTACTAATTAACTAAATTGCCCTTGCTGGGCTCAAACTTGAAATCCTCCTCCTTTATTCTGACAGAGAACTGGGATTACAGGAGTTCACCATCACACGTGGCTCCCAATTCTTTTTATGAGGCCAACAAAGCCTCAGTACCAAACTTGATAAAGACATTGCCCTTCCCACCCCTAGTCAAGCAACAACAGTGACCATATGATAACTAAGAATCTAACTATAGAAAGAAATTATCTTTAGTCTGATAAATAGGATTTATTTATACCTATAATCCATAGCTAACATCATTCTTAATGTGACAGACTGAACAATTTCTCAAGATTTGAGAAAGGCAAAGATGGCTGGGGCCAGCAGTTCTATTTCATATTGTCCTTGCAATAAAATGAGACAAATAAAGGAATAAAAATTAAAAAGCAAAATAGTCTGTATTTGCACACTATATGAAAGTAAACGTATGATAGTTTACATATAAAATTCAAAGGGATCTATGAAACAACTAATAATGCTAAATACAAAGTTGATAAATCATACTTGCAGGGTACATGGTAAAATACAAACATCAATGGTAGTTTCATATTTGTAGCAGCAAACAATTAAAGGCAACATTTTAAAAATACAATTTAAATAGTAAAACTAAGACAAAAACCTTGCGAATAAGTATAGCAAACCATGTACAAGAACATTACACCAAGAAGTAGGAAATTCACAGAAGAATAAATAGAGGGGTTCTAATGGTTTGAAAGACTCACTAGCAGTAAAATATAAATTCTCTCCAAGTTGATCGATGTATTCAGTGGAATAAAGAAATCTCTGTTTTGCAGCATAGCTTAGTTTATTTTATATATATCTATATATGTGTGTACGTAAAAACAGAACAGCTAACATGATATTGAAAAAGAACACACTTGGAGTATTTCAGCTGCATTACTTAAAAACTTACTATAAGGCTGCAGTAATCAGGACATAGTGTTCTTCTAACTTTATATTATGACGATGTCAACATATACCAAGGAGACTGGATAGTATAATAGCATAAGGCCATGTGCTTTCCTCCCAGTTTTAACAATTATCCATTTATTGCAACTATTGTTTTATCTACACACTCTCTTTTTTATCCAGCTGGTTATTTCTTCTTAATTTATTATCTTAACACTTCAAAAAAAAAAGAAGAAGAAATTTATCTAGATTACATGTACAGTGACTCTGAAGTACAGCTCAGATAGAAAAGAATATATCAATTATTTATTTTCTGCTGTCAATTAATCCTTTTCTAATAAGGAAGTAGTGTCCTACTATTCTCTAGAGAGGACTAATTTTGTTTAAGTACTTTATTGTTAGTGATGCCCAGATTTAAAGATCCTATATTTTTCTTGATGCGCAGTTGTTCCCTCTTCAGTAAAGGAAGACTTATGCAGGTTGGTTCCTGAGTATCTTCGATAGCTTTCTTGCTTGAACCTGAGCTAGGAAAGGATATAGTTCTTCTCCTAGACCTGGAATCAGCAACCACTTTAAGGATCTCCTTTTTCTCGTTGTAGGGAAGGGAACTGGAAAAGCAAAATCTTAGTGTATAGACTTTACTGTGGAGAAAATATGTGTGTGTTGTAAATAAAATAAATATTCAATTTACTTTAGCAATAATTAATTGATTTTTAATTAATTTTTACCATTTAAAATGCATAATGCTGAGGGCTTTTAAAAAAGCTAATGTTATGGGTTGTATGTTGTTAATAATAGTGGTGTTGGTTGGGGATGTAGCTCAGTGGTGAGAGCGCTTGCGCAGCAAGCACAAGACCCTGATTCCCGGCACCAAAAAAAAAAAAAAAAAAAAAGATGTTTACTTGTCTTTTCCAACTAGACTGGAAGCTAGACTGGAGGGTAGATTTTGTGGCTTTTCTTCCCTGTGCCTAGCATACGTCTATGATTTCTTGTAAAATTTTGTTGTGTGAGAGAAAAAGCAAATAATTATCAAATATGGGTCCCCAAAGATGTTTATATTTTATGGAGAGTGGCAAAAAGAAATTTGAAGAAAATTTCAGAACTTATTTTAATTTTGCAGTGAATGTATATGTGTGTGTGTGCACGTGTGTGTGTGTGTGTGTGTGTGTGTGTGTGTGTATGTGAGAATATTACTGGGTGAATGGTGATAGGATCTGTTCAAAGTCCATGTAAAGGTTAATTGTGATGTTTTAGATTGGGATAAATTTTTTATAGATAGAAATACTAAGGTTGACATCAATAATAAATGAAGGGGTTGCCATTTTTGTATACTTCTTAGGTAGAAAGCCCTGTGCAGAGTACACCAAACCCCAAACAATTCACGTATTTTAGCTTCCTATTATTGTCTTGTGCTGAGCAGTAGAACACAATACTCAACGACAGTTTCACCTGGTTGTGCTGAAAATTATTACTGATAATTCATTATTGGGATGATTCATTCTGCAACTTAGAAATATCTTTGTGATCCACAGTGCTGAGGTGCTTTCCCCTCTGTAGTAGCCTTTTTCACTTGTTTTCTATGGAAAATAACTTTTTCTTGGTCTTATTTAAACCAGTGTAGGAACATGGCTCCAGAGAAATCCAACAGTTCTTCTTCCTATCAGGTTTTCTCCATCCCCCAGAAATTCCCATAAACAAATTCTGTAGCTGCCACCATTAGGCAATAATCATTAAATGGGAAAACAAAATATTAAAGATAACACAGGCAAAAAATACATCTATTACATGTTCCAGGGTCTATTCCAAATACTATTATATGAAACACTAACAGTGATAGCAATACTTGATCAGACACTGAAACCCACATTATTTTGAGCACTTTCCATATAAATGCCATATCTCGAGAACTACCATAATCTCCATTGTACAAAGAGACTGAGAAATAGAGGGGTTAAGTAAGGTGCCTGACTAGCACTTCATACTCTTTACCATCTCTGGACTCTCTCAATTTGTTATCTAATCTTATAGGCCACCCTAGATAATTGTTGATGTAGATATTATTGTCTCATTTTAAAGAAAGTTAAACTGAAATTCTGAGATATAAATGACTTGCTTATGGGTATACAACTTGTAAATTTTTACCTTACACTGTTTGGGTCAAAAGCCCCTGTTCTATTTTTTAGACAGAAGGAAGCAGAATATAATTTACATAAACTATTTCATCAACAATAAATCATTTGTCTTATTAGTTTGTATTTTACATGTAACAGAATAACAAAATAAATTAGTTTGAATAATTATGATATTATTCTATTAGTATAAATTAAAACTACTAAACATAGTTGTATATTAAAGTTTATTTAGCAACTTGATTCTTTAAAGAAATAAGTAGAGTAGATAACATGATTTTATTTATATACAGAAAAATAAACACTGTACCAAACAAATGTTAGAAGTGATAAATTCAGTAAGGTTACAGGAACAAAGGTCAAAATTTCGAGTCAGTAGCATTTTTATACACCAGTAAAAAATTGTCAAGACTGCAGTAAAAAGCTAATCCCATTCACAGTAACTATATTATGAAGCATAACAAAAGTATGAATAAAGTTAACCAAGAGAGGAAATGATTCCTACAATGAACATACAAATGATTGGTGAAAGAAATGGAAGAGAACACATAAAAATGGGAAGAGATACCATGTTCATAGATTGGAAAAATTAAATGTTAAAATGCGCTCTGCTCAAAGCAGTTTGTGGATTGAATGTAGTTGCTCTTAAAGTACTAATGACATTCTTCACAAAATTTGAAAAAAAAAAAAAAAAAGCTCCTAAAATTTGTAAGGAACCACAACAGACCTCCAGTATCCCCTGCAGCCCTGGACAAAAAGAACAAAGTTAGAGGCATTGCAATCTCGGACATCAAAACATCCTGGAAAGCTACAGTAATAAAAAATAGCACGATACCAGCATTAAAAGAGACACGTAGACCAATGGAAATAAATTGAGAGATTCCACAAAGAAATTAACGCAGCTGCAGCCAACTGATTTTCAACAAAGACAGTTATAAGTTAGAGAAACGAGTCTCAGTAAATGATACCAGGAAAACACATGCAGAAAGATGGAATCTTTATCTTTCACTGTATTAAAAATCAACTAAAAATGAGCCAATGGCTTAAATGTACGACCCGAAACTATGAAAGTACTAGAAGCTAACACAAGAGAAACGCTTCAGGATATCGACCTGGGCAAAGTTTTGATGACAAAAAGTAAGCAAAAGACAATGAAAGCAGAAATTGACAATATGATTATATAAAACTTAAAAGCTCAGTAAAAGAAACAATGTGGTGGAGACTACTTACACAGTGAAAGAAAAGACTTGCAAATTACTCACCCAACAAGTGATTTATATCCAGGATATATAAGAAACTGAAAAAACAGTTTTAAAAAAAGTCTGATTTAAGAATGGGTAAATGATCTAAAAAGACATCTCTCAAAAGAAGTTGCATGGGACCCTTAATCGTGATGTGTCAACTTGGCCGGAGTAGGGAATTAGCAAAGTGCAGTTCTGGATGAGTCTGCGGATGACTGAAATGTAGGCTGGCAAAATGAGAGGGGAGAGTCTACCCTGGATGTGGGTGGCACCAACACACAGGTTTGTAACCTCGATGGAATAAGAAATGGCAAGACGGGAGTATGCTTGTGTCAGGAGCTCCTGTCATTTTGAAGAAATGCGTGCTTTGCTGCCACTGGGTGTGGAAATTGGTCTCCACATCTCCCATCCCTGCAGCCTTCCCATGCAGACTCACACCAGGGGCTCTCCAGTGAGCTTCAGGCCTTTGACCTTGGGCTGCTGCTGCGTCGGTGATCGCTCTTGCTCTGAGGCTTTCATCTTGAACTGAGCGGCAACTGGATTCTCCAGCTCTCCAGTGTGCAGCCATTGTGGACTCTCCCAATCTGATTTATAAGCTTCCCTGATAAATCCTCTTGTATAATTATAGATGTTTTTCTATTGATTCTTTCCTCTAGGAAACCCTAATACAATATACAAATGATCAACAAGTATACCAGGAAATCCTCAACACCTCTAATCATTAGGAAAATGCAAATCAAAAGTGCAATGAGCTATCATTTCACCCCAGTTAGAATGGCTGCTATCAGAAAGACAAAAGATAACAAATACTGGCAAGGATGCAGAGAAAGGGGAACTCTATACACTATTGTGCGAATGTAAGTTGTCACATCCGGTATGGAAAACAGTGTGGTAGTTCCTCAAAAAACTAGAAATAGAACTGCCATATCATCCAGCAATCCCACAACTGATTGTACATCCAAAGGAAATAAAATCTGTATGGGAAAAAGATACATGTAATTGTATGTTTACTGCAGCACTATTCATAATAGCAAAGAAAGTGAATCAACCAGGTTTCATAGGGGGGTGAATGGATAAAGAAAATGTGGCATACATACCCAGTGGAATACTATTTGGCCATAAAAATGATGGATTTCTGTCATTAGCAGCAACATGGATAGACCTGGAGGACACTATGTTAAGTAAAATAAGTCAGGCACAAAAAAAACAAATACCAGCATCTGTTCTTACTTATATGGGGGAGCTAAGAATTTGGTCTCACAGAAGTAGACTGCAGGATACTGGTTACCAGAGTCTGAAAGGTGTATGGGAGAGAGGAGGATGGGGATTGGATGGTTATCAGGTGCAGGCGTGCAGCTGGATAGGAGAATGACTTCTATTGTTCCATGACGTGGTGGGACAACTGTGGTATACGACTGTTAATCGTGTATTTTAAAATTGCTAGCAGAGAAGATTTTGAATGTTTCTAAGACAAAGAGATGATGAAATGTTTGAAGTGATAGATGTGTTAATTTTCCTGCTCTGATCATTACATATTATGTCACAATATTACACTTTACGTTATAACATACAATTCTTATATGTCAATTAAAGTACAGAAATGCATTTTAAAATAAATGGAAACAAGAATTTGGATTTTGCTGATTTGTTTTTATGCAGGTCTGTGGGATTGCTATATAAATGTATTTCCTCCTTTTAGCTGGAATAATAAAATGGTACACTTTTGTATGTCATATCTATCTTTTTGCCTGAAAATTACTTTAAAAATTAATATATAAGAAAATTGTGGTAAGTTTATTTTTATGCCAAGACAATTTTTCCTGGCATAGTGACTGCCCTGAGAAAAATATCCCACAATTACCCAGCGGAAACATTTGCCCTTGGAAATAGAGTCAATGGGAAATGTTTAGAATCAGTGGGAATTAAGTAACAAGTTTAGATATACATTTGAAGTCAAATTTGAAAGCTCATGTTCAAGTATTAACTATTTATGGGCTTGGCTTTAGCAAATGCATTCACAATTAGAAATCTGAGTCCTTTGAGAAATTCATGCCAAGCTGATATTTAATGGGGTATTTATTGACACCTAGTCATATGATTTATATTACTCTATGAAATACTATTATATTAAAAATCTGTAATCTTTGTTCCTTGGCTTTAGTGTGTTTTTAAGACTTATAGTCTCAATAATAACTGTAATTAGGAATGAAAATTATAGAACCAACTTTCGGTTGTAGCTATTTTTCATCACAAACAAAACAGAGGTCTACTTAAAGTAAAAAGTTATTGAATTGCATTTTAAGAAGATGCTTGATATTTCATAAATGTCTTTAATAAAATACAGTCTCTAAAATGTGAAATGATTTTAGAGTTCTAACTACATTTTGTCCAATCTCTGAGAGTAAAAGATGGATCAAAACTACAAGAAAGAGAGGATGAGGCAGTGGAGAGTGAGGGGGAGGAGAATTACAGATGACTGGAGGCCAGCTCCCTGACCTCCCTCTCCCCCCACTGCTGCAGGGCCTGGTCAGGGGGAAGTAAAGCTGACACTAGCTGTTTATCATGCTTTAAGACCAGAATGTAAAATGAAAACCATTACTACCGCTCAGGATGCAAGGAATGTACAAGAAAGGATTAAATCAATTGAAGATGTTATCTCAATGGGAGAAGGAATTCTAATTAAATTGAAGTCTTTAAAAAAAAGGCTGTCTGTTTCAAAAGACTGATAGAGACATATATCTGATGAGTCAACTTGGTGTTTTCAAGGCCCTGCCCTGGCTTCTCTTCTATTTATGCTCATGATTAGAGGGATAAACAGCCCACGAGAGCTTACTATCTGCCAAATCCAACCATGCAGACCTCAAAATCACTTCTGGGTTTACAGATAATTCTTATATCAAATAAGTTGATACCAGACACCAAGAGTTAGTAGGATCAGACTAGGGTCAAACCCACTGGCTTCTTCAAAGCATTTCCAGACCCTACAGTGTCCAGAGTGTGCTGGAATCTAAATTTACCTACAAATACACACATGCTTACTGTCCTGGGGCATGGGCAGCATGGTATGCCAGCAAGGGGCAAACACAGAAACAAAAGACAGAACGTAATTTACAATTGAAAAGCAGTAGAGTGGAGTCATTTTGAAGGCAGAGTGATTTCGCCTTTAACTGCATGACTCTGAGCAAGCTTTTTAACCAAAACTTGGGTTTTCATATCAGTGATATGAAAAGATTATTCACTTTAGAGTTGAAAAGATAAGCATACCATTCCTATGAGAGAGTGTCATGTACACTAACATTAATACACGAGACCATAGACGATGCTGCTAATGATGCTTCCCTGACAAGCAAAAGTAACTCTATTATGATCAGTCTCTTGACTGGGGCTGTGATTGAGTAAGCAAGGTCAGTGTTCAGCGATTAGGGATGAGTGGGTTCTGAAGATACAACAGAAGTGAGTGATTCCAAAAGGCGACAGGTTTAAGGGTCACGAGGGATGCATCCTCTGACTCCCAGAGGTGCAAGCAGTTTGTATTTTTGCCCTGGGAGCAGGTGAGGCTCTGAACACATTTGTCCACATTCTCTCAATGACTCACCCGTGAGTCTCAGTGTTTATGACGACTGTGGAATTGGTGCCAGGTCTGCCTCATCAAAAATGCCAGATGTAATGTAATTTTAATGACTTCCATTGTGTTGGGGGGTTACTTGCTAAGATCCAGCATTTTATTGTACATTTCGACTGCCCCAAGTATACTAATGAAGATTAATTGTTCATTGATTAAGGAAAAAGGGATCACCCTATTACTAGTGTGAACTTCCTGTCCTAAAGTAAAATTGTATGGAATTTCAAAATTACTAGCACAGATATGGTGGGAGTCCCCATTTCATTGTCTTTTGTTTTATTTTACCCTGGCGATAATGGTAACAAAACATTTATTCCTTTTGAAAAAAAATGAAGTGGGATTTTTATTAGTTGTCTCAAAAAAAAAATAGTCCATACAGAGCAATTGAATGAGTGAACTTGTTTCAGTGAATCAAGGACAGATAATAAATTTCATTATTTGGGATGGAATTAAGCTACTGTAAAGAGATATCTGAGCAAAAATAGTCCATACAGAGCAATTGAATGAGTGAACTTGTTTCAGTGAATCAAGAACAGATAATAAATTTCATTATTTGGGATGGAATTAAGCTACTGTAAAGAGATATCTGAGCGCAATGGATTTGCCAGATAAAATGCTCATCATTCTCACCTGACAGGGAAACTAGGGCAACTCGAGCAGTCAGTTTTTTTCTTCGTCCCTTTTCCTTGACCTGAATGAATGATGTTTGCTATGTCACTGTAGGACTGAGGTCCCACTGTGTACTATATTTGCTATACAATGGGTTTCCTTTGATTGGTTTCCTGACCAGGCTTTACCTTGGAGAGGTTGGGGGCATCTGTAAAGTAGCCAGTATGGTTGCAAATGGTTTGAGTGTCTCCCCTGAGAGTTCATGTGTACAAACTCAGTCCCCAATGTGGCCTCGTTGAGAAGTGGTGGAAGATTTAGAAGAAGGAGTCAGTGGGAGATGACTGGGTCATGGAGGACATTGCCTTCACAAGAAACTAATGTCATTCTTGTGGATTCCCAGTTAGTCCCCATGAGTGTGTGTTGTTATAATCAGAGCAAGATTGTCCCCTCCCTGGTCTCTGGCTTCTTGATTCACGGTGTAATCTCTTCTGCTTGTGCTCCCACATCATGATGCCATACGCCGTGACACCTCTCTAGAGGGCAAGCATATGGGGCTGCTCAATCTTGGAGTTCCAGCCTTCAAACCTCATTATTTGTAAATTATCCAGTTTCAGTTATTTTCTTACAGCAACATAAAATAGATTAGTACAGTAGGTATGGTATATCAGAATACCCTGAAGAATTATGGACAGATGAATGGCAAGGAATGTGAGAACCATGTCATTGTTGAAGCGTAGAATACCTGATTGGAGTTGGAGAACTTCTAACTTTAAGTCTTTCAGGTTTCAGTAGCTTCCCTGCTGTCCCCATACATACTTCCTGCTTTCAGAGTAAACCCTTCTTAATTTTAACAGTATGGTTCAATGGTATATATGCTATAGCCAAGGAGTCTCCGTGGCAGTAGAGCACTACAAAAAAAGTATTATCTCTGGCATAGAATACCTAGTTCCAACTAATTAGCTGATTTCGCAATCTTACTTTGTCTTAGTGTTCTCATATATCCAGTGATAACAGTACCCTTCATAGGGTTGTTCTGAAGATTAAATGAGTCAGTGTATTTACAGTACTAGGAATAGCACCCACCACAGAGTAGATGTTAAGTATTTAAGTCAACCAACTTTTTTTTTTTTAATTTCAAAGATGTGATTTATAACCTTATGGGAGTTCATTAATTTGGCAAGAAAGATAGTGTGGAAATACTTGAGAGTAGTTTTAAGACAGATGTTATGTAATTACATCTTTGAGTAGTGCCTTAGTCACTTTATCATTGCTGAGACACAGTATCCAACACCCGAAATTTAGAGGAGGAGAGGTTTATTTTGTCTCACACTTTCAGAGGTCCTGATCCTTGTGTAGTCAGCCAGCTCCAAGAGAGAATGGCATGATGAAAGGATTGGATGGAGGAATGAGGCTCATGTCATGGCAGCCAGGAAGCAGACAGACAGACAGAGAGAGAGAGAGAGAGAGAGAGAGAGAGACAGAGTGTTATGGTTTGTGTCTAGATGTCCCCCCAAAGCCTCATGTGGTGAGAGATAGCTGGATCTAGAGTGTGGGCTGCCCTGGGGGCAGGTAGCCTAGATAATAGAGAAAGAATGCTTAACTAGCTGCTTGTTTGCATTGCTGATTTGCATACATTCCTTGCATTTTCCTGACTTTACTTTGCGGCCGGCTGCGAGTCCGCCACGCCAGCCCCGCCGCCTCGGACCCAGCGGACTATAGACTGAAACCTCTGCAGACTGTGAGCTAATAAACCTTTCTTCCCCTAACTTTGGGTGTCGAGTATTCTGTCCCAACAACGAGAGAAAAGTAACTAAAGCACAGAGAGAGAGAGAGAGAGAGAGAGAGGTGAAGGACAAGAATACACCCTTCCAGGTCACACCCCCAGTGATCTGCCTCTTGTGGCCAGGACCCACTTCCTAACAGCACACTCAGCCACTGAACTCACTGAAGGGTGGATCTACTGATGATTATAGTGCACCTGTGATCCAATCGCCTTCCTAAAGCCAGCCTCTAAGTACATGAGGCTTTGAGGTACATTCTAGGTCTGAAAATAACAAGTAGTAACCCATGAAGCTACTTTTTGTCTCTATATCATTATTGATCATATTAGATGAATAAAACTCCTGGAAACTGAGCGTTGTATCATTTGTATACGTAGAGTCCAGTTTAAGTGTCACATATGTGATAGTACAAATTTACTGATAATTATTACAGAATACTGAAGTAATTTAAAGATTATTATAGATTGGCATAATCTGAAAAAGACCTATGGATGATAAAAGCTATGGTCTGGAAGAAATTAAAAGAATTCATTTTGGCAGAAATGAAAAGAAATGGTCATTCTGGCAGGGCCGGGTAAAGAAGGATGCGAGGGAGTATCATGTTCCAAGTGACAATGGGAAGCCAGACGCAGTGTCCCATGCTCATAATCCCAGCAGCACTCTTGGAGGCCGAGGCAGGAGGATAGTAAGTTCCAGCCCAGCCTGAACAAGCTAGCAATTTAGTGAGACTTTGTCTCACAAAAGAGGATGAGGTCCAGGGGATGTAGCTCAGTATGAAGGCCACAGGTTTAAACCCTATTTTAAAAAGATAGTGTCAGCAATATGCAAAATATAGATCATACATGGTGGCTGACTGGCCCCTTTGACCTTGGAGATGATGGAATAGTGAAGGAACTGGTTTTACCAGTTCGTTCAAGATTGTAAGTATTGCTGTAGAGTTTGGGATATCATATATGATCTGAGAGACAGTAAAACAATTACAGATTTCCTCCCAGAAAAATATTGTATTTTAGAAAGATGAAGCACTGGAATGCATAATTAATAAAATTTGAAAATGAAAAACTAGAGGTAAAAAAGACCGACTAGAAGATGATTAAAGTCCAAAGGGGAGGTCTTAGGGAGGGCAGCTTCTCTTCAAAGGAACAAGATTAGAAGTGCAGTCTCAATTTCTTTTTGAGGGCATACTGGCAGCTTCAAAAGGCATCCTGGTCTCCTCTTAAGTTCCCTGAGGAATTCTAAGCATTTTTCTAAGCACTCAAAATCACTTAGAAAAGAATTACTCTCTAAATACAGTAAAACAAATTGCAAAACAGGAAAAATTATTTGTTAATGTATACAGATTTAAAAACCTACCTTTTAAAAAGTTTTTGTTCAATTTTTTTCTAGTGTCATACTTTTTGAATTTTACTTACAGAACTGCAAATTTGTATGATCTGAAAATTCTTGAAGGGATTTTGTATCCTTCATTACATAATGTAGTTGATCTTCTCTACTAATGTGTTTTACTTTGAAATGAGATAATGGCCATGTATCTTTTCTACCTTATGCATTATTGATAGTGATGATTTTAATTAGGAAGGTACTATAACACTTTTCAATAAATGAATAAATAAATAAATAATGATTGAATGACTTATATATGCTAACCAGCCTGCTATTCATTGGTTATAGAGCAATGAATGAAATAGACATAATTCCAGCACCATGGGATTCATTATCTGGATTGTTAGACTAATGGTAAGTAAATGGATAAAGAAATAATAAGAAATTCTGATGAATTTCTGAACAAAATCCTGAACTGAACAAAATCCTTAGACAGAGAACATTGGGAATGTGGCAATATATGAGAGGACTTGAGTCAATGTGGCCACTTCTAAGGAAGTGATATTTAAGAAAATGTTGAAAATAAGATGGAGCTACCCTCACAGAGGTTTATGAAAGAAGATTGTAGTAGAAGAAACTCTACACGCAAAAGTCTGAAGTTTGTGTATCTTTCAAGGCACACTGAAGTATAGTAATTGAAGAACTATGTTGAATGTTTAAAGACAGGATAACTTACAAAGGGGCAGAGAGAATTAAAGACAATAACAACAGATGGCAAAATACCCTAGCTTAAGAACAATAATGAATGATTATCATGGCTTAGTGCGGTGCAGCAAGAGTTGGCAGACTAACCATAATCCAGAATGAGTAAGACTGGCTATAATTCTAAGAAATGACTAACAAAAAACAAATTATGCTTTATTAGAAGAAAGTATCATTGTGAAAAGTACCCAAAGAATTAAACCCTGTGTTACGGTTTAGATCTACAATGTCCCTGAAAAGCCTCATGTGTTCAGAGGCAGGGCTCTTGGAAGGTGATTGGATTGTGGATTAAGAACTAACTTTCTGTTAGAAGGTGGGATCCGGCTGAAAGAGTCAGGTCACTAAAGGCATGAACTAGGAAGGTGTATCTCGCTTCCCAGATTCTCTCTTCTCTCTCTACTTCCTGGCTGCCATGATGTGAGCAGTTGTCCTTTTGCCTAGGCCCTTTTACCACTCTATTTCTGCTTTTGAACCAGCCAACTATTGATGGAAAATATGAGCCAAAATAAATCTCTCCTCCTTTAAATTGTGGTTATCAGGTAGTCTGTTGCAGCAACAGGAAAGTGACTAAGACTCCTCGCGACCTTTAGCTCTTCTCATCACCGGATATCCTGTTTTTGTCTCTCTCTGGGTAAACCCAACTGAAACTCTGAAGACAAGGAGCCTGGTTAATTTAATATACCCTGGTGCACACTACAGAGTGGAGAAGAATGAGAGTCATTTGGAGGGCAAATGAAGATTAGCTGATATAGCTGAGTGTTCAGGAAAATGCTTAGAATTTCTCAGAGAATTAGGCATTTAGTTCAATACTTTATAAAACTGAGCATTAGGGATGAGTCAAACAGTATTTGATGGAGTTTGGTCATGAACTCTCTACTCATAATTAATACTTTCGAATGGTTACATTTAGTTATGTTACTCAGTATTAATAGTGGAAAATGAATAATTCTGTTTAACAGATTTTGGTGCTTTCTTCTTAAAACTTCAGGGATATTATATGTAGAGATTCTTTTTCTGCCAATGGCAGAATAGTTCCTATCAGATCAACCATCATGCAGAGAATAACCTTAAACTATGAAAAAGTTCTCAAAAAACTATTTGAGAACAACAGAGAACAACCCAGGGAAGACAGAAATTGAAGGGGAGTGGACAGGGAGTAGTGCTGTATATTTCCTATTTTACTATTTACTAGATGAATGGCTCCAATCAAAAGAAGAGCATTCTGGCCAAAACTCAGGTAACTGAAGACTTACAGGCTTGATGAACTATAGCTGCCATAGTAGCTGGAGCATGAAAGAACTAACCTTGGAAACAAAGAAAACAGAGATGGAACATAAAATTCTCTGTGTAAATTTGCCTAAATTTCTGGCTGGCCCTCTAACTTATGCATGCATAAGATCAGTCTCCAAGCAGCCTAACTAAAGCTGTACTAACGGATGGGAGATATCAGCTGCTGCTCACCATAGGGAAAATTAAAAATTAGACTTTGAGTCCAGATAAGTTAATTGCTTACTAAAACAAATAAAATATTTGATACTCTTTGGAGTAATATTATAGAATTTGGTATCTCTACAAGACATCATGCAAAACTCCAAACTGCCATACATATAAAAAAATAAGAAAACATGAACCGTATTCAAGAGAGCAGACAAACAATGGAGACTCTGCAGATTACCTGACAGATGGATTAAGAAAACAAGATTTTGAAGTAGTTATTATCATCATTCTCAAATACATACAGGAAAATGTGTTTTTAATGGATAAACAAAGCCCAAAAGACAGAAAAAATAAGCAGAAAGAGAATTAAAATATGTGGAAAAACATAAAACAAATAGTAAAATGGTATGCATAAATCTATTCATAGAATAACAAATATAAATAGACTAAATGTTTCCAATAGAAAGCAGGGATTATATGTTATCTATCAGAGATAAACTTTAAATAATAAAATGCTAGCATTCAAGAACATTCAATGCTAGAATTCAATGCTAACATTCTATGCTAGAATTCAAGAACAAAGTATTACTAGTATGACTTGTATGCATATACTATACATTTATATTCATGTTTGTATTTATTATGAGGAATTGCTTATTCAATTGTGAGGACGGGTAAACCAAATACAAACTCTATAAAGAAGAAGAGCAGCAAGCTCAAACCTTCTAGCATGGACTGAAGTTTGTTGTCCATGGCAAGTATACAAGGAAACACCCAGGTGGAAGGAGAACAACTGTAGACTTACTGTCTGAAATCTCTCCCTCAGGGAAGATTTAATCCCTCTTTTAAAGACCTTCCAACTGATTAAGCCAGGTCCATCTAGGACACTCCATTTTGATTAAATTAAAGTCAACCAAATAAGTACTTTAATACCTTTTGCAAAATTCCTTCACAGAAGTACCCACATTAGTGTTTGATTCTGTAAGTGTGGGAAGGTATTATGTGCTGTCAAATGTCTACCGGCTCCCTTCTATCCTCCAACTCTAGCCAAAAAATATCCCACGGTTTCTATTAACCAGAAATCTTGTGGAATGGTTATTCTTATGACTATAGTTTAGCCCAGTTAAGTTAACACATCAAAAGCCATCACACATATTACATATTATAATGATATAAGTTCAATGCACAGGAAGATATAATAACTGTGTTTGTATGTGTCTAATAAGAAAATTTAAAAATGTACATAAATAAAATGAAATACATGCAATTCCACAGTAGATGTTAGAGATTTTAATACTTTTCTCTCAATAGTGGACAGAATAATTAGCCAGAAAACACAGAAGATATGAACATTAGCGATCACCTTGACGTAGTTGATATTTATAGATGATTACACCAAATAGCCTACACTAAATTGAAGAACAAGATAAACATTTCTACTCTCAGCATTCCTGTTAAACACTGTACTAAGTTCCTAACCAGTAAAACATGGCAAGCTAAGAAAATAAAGGGCATAATTATTTGAAAAGAGAAAACAAAAATATTTGTGTTTACAAATATGTTAATTAAGGAAAATCTAAGGAACTGATGAAACAACTACTAGAACTATAAGTGAATTTAGGACAATTAAAAGATAAAAAGGTCAATATACAAATATTATCATTTTATATACTAGCACCAATTGGAAGACAAAATTGAAAAAAAAATCCCATTTAAAAACACCTAAAAACATGCATGAGTAGCTGTCATATTTTGGATTTCCAGCCCAAACTGATCAGAAGAGACCAAGAAGGTCTACTCGTCCTGGTGAAGGGAACAATTCAACTGGAAGAAATAACAATTATAAACATATATACATGGAACAAAGCTGCACTCAACTTCATAAAACAAGCACTACTGGACATAAAAGATCAGATAAATATGCATGCAATTATAGTGGGGGATTTTAGTACCCTACTGTCACAAACAGATCTACTGACAAAAATTAACAAAGAAGTATCAGACTTGATTCAAACCTTCGAACAAATGGACTTAATAGATATCAACAGAGCGTTCCACTCAACAATAAAATACACATTTTTCTCAACATGGAACTTTCCACAAAATAGACCACATACTATCCAATAAAGAATGCCTGAATGCAAAATTTTTGAAATTATGCCATTCATATTAACAGATCACAGCACAATGAAACTAAACAGCAATTGCAAAAGAAACCACAGAAACCATGCAAATACATATTAAATAACACACTCTTGAATAATTAATGGATCATGGAAGAAATCAAGGAAGAAATGCGACATTTCCTAGAATTAAATGATAATGCCAGTACAGCATAATAGAACTTATGGGACATAAGGAAAGCAGTCCTAACAGGGAAGATTATAGCTACAAGTGCCCACATCAGAAAAGCAGAGTGAGCCCAAATGAATCACCTAATAATGCACCTCAAGATCCTGGAAAGACAAGAACAATTCAAATCCAAAGCAAGTGTATCAGTCACTGCTTACTGGTGAAACAGATTTAATGCAAGATGCACAAATACATTAGCATTTACAAGGTAGACTTACAATAGGTGCCTGCAGAGGCAGATGTAGAGAAGTGCAAAAGGGCTGTCTGTGCGCTGGAGAGCCTCAGGATCCAGCTGAAGGCTGGAGCTCACCGTCGAGTCTTGTGGGAGTCTATAAAAGGAGGGTGAAGTCTCTGCAATGGAAGACTGAAGAGTCTGGACTGGAAGTCAAGAGGCAATGTCCATGGTGAAGGTGAAGACTGGAGCTCTTCTGAAGAAACAGAAGCCGCCCTCTGTGATAGCTAACTATGTCAATTTGAGTGAGAAATGCTCAACTAAATTGACTCGGCATAGTTCTGGGTGCTGAAGACCCACCCTAGGGAGGACTGTCTCCAGAATGGTATAAAAGGGAAATGAAGAAGGAAGCTTCTGCTTCTGTTTCTTCAAAGGAGCTCCAGTCTTCACCTTCACCTTGGATGTCATCTCCTGGCTTCCAGGGCAGACTCTTTAGCTTTCTGCTGCAGATCCTTCAGCCTCCTTTTATAGACTCACACGAGATGCTACAGTGAGCTCCAGGCTTTCCACTTCCACCGCATCCTTCAGGTCTCAGGCGGGCAGACAGACCTTCTGCGCTCTTCCACATCTGACTCTGCTGGTAGCCACTGGTAGTCCGTTTTGTAAATTCTTATATATTTGTATATCTTACATTAGATCTGTTTCTCTAGTAAGCACCAACTAATATACCATTCTTCTTCGTTTCCCCTTTGTACCATTTAGGCGGCAGGCCCCTTGTTGGCTGTCACTCATGCCCAGTAAATCCCAGAAAATCTTCAGAAAATCTCTGGCCCCACCCAGAACTATGCTGATTCAATTTAGTTGGGCACTTTTTACTCCAACTGACAACAATCAGTTAACAATCGCAGCTAGTACAAGAAAGGACATTAAAAAGGTTATAGCAAATATTAATAAAATTGAGACATTTCTGTATTTTTAGAATTTTTTTTACCATTACATTTCAGTAAAAACTACAAGAGATTGTTGGGACAGCCTAAATGGAATTTTCACTTCAATTCCAACCCCACTTTTTACCCCATTTTACAGCCATACATCAAAGTTTGCATTTCAAGAAAGGATAGTTTCCCAGAAGAGTGGTCAATCATTTTCGTGATACAGATAAATGACTCTCTCATTCCATGATGAGTGTGCCCCGTATACAATTTTTAACATATGAAGTTGGTAATGGTAATGTGATGTAATTGTGTCTGAGTTTAGTATAGGTGTGGACTCTGAAAAGTGAGCCAAAGCCCTCTGCAGTTTTTAGAGCTGTAGACCTAATATTCTAAGATGAACCACATGAACTGTTTCATACGGGTAACATTTGAAGCACAGAAGTTCATCAGGGATAGCTGTATAGCTAATAGGCCATATTTTGTACCTGTATCTTCATTCCTTTTGGTTTTGTATTTCTCCTTGCTTATTTGAGGTGGTTGGTTAAGACAACTGAGACAGCTGGACTTGGACTGTTTAAAGTTTGCACAGGGGGGTTGGGGATTCAGCTCAAGTGGTAGAGCACTTGCCCAGCAAGCGCAAGGCCCTGAGTGGGATCCCCAGCTCCCCCCACCCCCCAAAAAATGCATAGTTACTTTACCATGAAACTTTGTAGCACTTGACATAAGAACACAGAACATATGAAATTTTCTTATTAGAAAAAAAAAAAAACTCTCAATCCAAAATTTTGTCACTCTAATGGGATGTCATACATGTTTTAAGATTCAGATTTATAACCGCACAACTCCTAATGGCTAAATCTTGGAAGCATCCCGTATGTCCATAAAGAGATAAACAGATAATGAAAATGTGGTACATATACAAAGACATACTACTCGGCCATAAGGAAGGATAAATTTGAGCTATACATAGGAAAATGGAGGCACCTTGAGATCATAATGCTAAAAGAAATAAATCAGACACAGAAAGTTAAATATCACTGTTTCTTTTACCTGAGAAACCCAATGTAAAAATAATTTAGGAACAGAATAAAAGATACATGATAGGAAATGGGGAGATAAACTATGTAGAGATGGGAAGTAGGGAGAAGAGGGAGGGAAGGGGAAATTAAAAGGATCAAATGCTATGTGTGTATGTACTAATTTCCCATGATGAATGTATTTATTATGTATTGTAAACATATCTTTATTTTAAAAAAAAGGGAAGGAGAAGAGGAGTCAGATTCGGATTCAGGGCTGCTGAGTGCAGGTTTCCTAGCTCACCTTGCCCCAAGCTTCAGCTAATTATATTTGCAGTGACGTTTCTCATGAATTAGTCCTCTGTTGTTTTTCCTTACAAACAGGGAGGAGGGGAGCTTTGAAACAGAGCACATTATCTCACTGAAAATACTATAATTGAGGGCTTAATTGTGTTAAATGCTTTCGTTCTCACACCATTTTTATAAAGTTGCTTTTCTCTTGGGGAAATGGTGCAAGGAAAGTCAAAGGAGGGCAGAAGAGGATGGCAGAAACACAAAAACATTCTGGGAATGCTTAGCACTTCTGTAGGTCCGAACAATTCCTGGACATTTGTCAGGTGTCCTCTTCCCTCTATTTTGCAAGTGGCTACAGTCATAACTGGACCCCTAAAAAATAAAATAAAATAATGTTGCAGCTGGAGACCAGAGTTGAAAACACCGTTAGTTATTGATTGGTCTGGCTTTGGGTCAGAGACGAGGAAGATGCACTTGACAAATAAGCAGCCTAGCAGATTCTTTTGCAGTTCTCATTAGAACTGAAGAAATACAGACAAGATTCTATTATCAGTTTTAAAGATATTTTTGTTTAAAAATGGTTACCGTATTATAGGTAATCCTGCATCATAACCAAACATTTGTAATGTGTAGTCAAAAACTTAAAAATCACATTAAAAAAAGAGGCGTTCATCCAAGGCAAGTGAAGCATTCACGTAGTAAGAAAAAAGATTTTTATTCATTCGAGCCTATATTATTTTCAGCCATTGTATTGTGAAAAAGTATTTTTGTTCTAGCCAATTTATATTCCTTTGAATTTTTCCTAACTAGGTCACACAGAAGTGATAATGTTGTTTGTTTCTGTCTTAACAGCCAAAGAAAAGTCAAAGCTGCGTTTTACAGGGAGAAGCTTCTGGGTACCAGTTCAAGCAACGGTAAGCGTCAAGGTGCAATGAGGTCCTGCTTTATTCTTTACCCCCCACATGAAAAGTGCTCCGCCCCCAGCCTTGCCTCAGGCCAAAGCTCGAGGCCAAAGCCTAAAGCTCCCGATGAATCCTTGAAGACTTCTGTGGTCAGAGCTTCCCAGGGAAAACACAGAGGAGAACAAATGCTTTTCACTTGATATCTGCCTTTTGAAAGCTTGGAGTAAAAACAAGTCTTTGCAAAAATAGATAAAAATTGAAATTATGCTTATAAAGCCATTTTTCCTCTCTTGCCATTTGTGTATGCAGCAAACACTAAATATTGTATTGCCTAGCAGGAAGCCAAATACAAGTGCCCAGTAGGTCTTAAATAAAATAAGAGGCATGTTCATTTAGAGATGGTGAGTGATAATTCAACGCGAAAATCAGGGGGCAAAGAAATGATCTTGGGAGCCTCTGGGTGAATGTAGAAAACCAGCACATGGACAGTCGGCAAGCCAGTCTTCCTCCACCACCACTGGGATGTGCGTTGCCTTTTTCTCCTGTCTTTATTCATTTTTCAACAGCCTGCCACATGCAATATGCCAAATCTCGTATAAAAAAGCCCTACACGCACGCACGCACACATACACCCACGTGCACACACACTCACTCATACACTGGAACTAAAGAACCTCCAGCAGATCCTGACATAGACTGTAAGAGCCAGCCCCACCGAAGCCAGGGATTTATTCCATTATCCTTGCCTGAGTTATTTGTTTGACTCTGCAGTGTAAAGAGTTCTGTTTCATTGTAGGAACTTTTCAGGCTGTTGAGTTATTTTCAAAACTCCTCTCCCAGATGCGTTTGGCAGGCACAAGCCCTGGAAAACAAAAACGTGCATGCATCACAAGGGCATTAAAATCTTCACCTGGGTTAGCTGCCAGAATCAGACTAAGGTTCTTGGTATTTAAAGAAAAGGTTAAATGAAGTTTACAGGTTTAATGCCTGTGGCACACATTAGCTTTCAAGGTTTTGAGGATTAAAACATACGAGATTCCTCCAAGCAAGTTTAAACAAGTGTGTTGGGGAACATGAGTGAATGGCAGGTGGTTGATCTACAAAATGTCAGCCAAGTTCAAGTTTCTGAATCTGATATTATCAGCATCCAACTCAGATTTCACTTTTCATCTTGAAGATTCTAGCTTTGCTGTCATTGCATCAGGTAGTGGAGTCAGCTCCTCATTTTTATTTAAAACAAGGATTTTTAGTATTGTGTATATTTTTGATTAAGCTATATCATTGCTCTTGTATGACAATATTTATGAATGAAGTTATTGTTCTCAAATGATTATTAGCATTCACGTCAAAAAACAAAGATAAACTATTATAATCGTTGAGGTTCTCTGTCACAAAGAGTTTGCGCTTATCTGTGGCCGTAATGTTGACACATAAAGGTTTTATGCTCTCCCTCAGAACATAAGGTGTTATAGCACAGTAAGTCTATCACACATGATCTTAAATTTAATGTACAAAACATATAAAAGCCTCATACATTTTGGGATTTTCATGACCACAATGAATCCAGCATTTTGGATGCACGTTTTGTTTGATATACACCTACTATAAATGTTTCATACATAAATATGGATGGATTGTGTATGTATGTATTTGTGATTTTAGGTCTGTCTCTATATCCATATCTAACTTGGGAAATTGATCATCTTGGCAATAGATGGACATATTTTATCTTGACTTTTAGCTTATAGTAATTATGGAAACTATTTTTTTTCAATTATTTGCACTTAAACATTTCAAATATTTGTTAATTTGTTCTAGTTAGAGACGTTTCTACCATGTAAAAGAATCCAGCAGAAGACTGCCTACAATTTTTCTAGCTACGAAAATTAAAAAAAATTAAAACCTTCCCTTTTTTCTTCCCTCCTACTCCCTCCCTCCCTTCTTCTTTCCATCTATCCCTCCGTCCCTCTGCCCCTCTATTTTTCTTTCCTTTCTTCTTTCCAAGTGTCAGTGCTTGGTTAAGCCTTAAAAAATAAACTATCCTTTCTTTCACTGTTTCCAAAAGAGTAGGAAAATGGAAATTTAAAAGGTATCACATGAAAGTATGTCCAAGTAAAATCCTGTATGAGAAAAATGAACATAAAAACAAATGCTCCTAGCTGCAAACACAGGCAAAATGCTGTGTTGATGTGTACAGTCATCTATTCAGCTGACCGAGGACTATCCTCTTGGTGCTTTCCATTCTGGAATTATTTAGTGCCTGAGATTTAAATAGGAATGGAATGTGGCATCTTTTTCTTCGGATGTTTATTCAGAGGTGATACATTACAGGTGACTTATTACCTTTTTGATTCTCTAACTGCTACCTACCGAAGACAGCTGTGCCTGGGGAGAGTGGTGGCAGGATTCTCTCTCAGGTAAAAGCCCAAGAGTTGGTTAATTCTGGTGCATTGTTCACTGTGGGTGCAGGTGGAAGCTTTCCTTTTCAAGACAACACAAGTCCAGGAGTCTCTATTTGGGGGAGAGCAATGCAGGAAATAACCATAGTAGGTCAGTGCGATGCCTGTGTTTCCTGCTTCCTCTTGTTTCCTTTTCTAGAATGAATTTGGAAAATGCTGAGTAATATCTTGTCTTTTGGGAGTCTCTTCAGTCAGTTTTTGGCAGCAAAATCTATCTATATCTGAATAGTCAGAACCATCTCTAACATGACTTTGGTGACCTGGAAAATCGCTCCAAATATTGAGTCCGAGTACCACAACTTAAGTGTGCACGGGGTGCATATCGTGTCTATCCATGAATGCACTGCTTGGTGTCTGCTCAGCTTGGTTTCCTTTGAGTACAGCGATAGCCCCTGCTGATTTATGTGCTTTCTGAAAATATTGCTTTCTTGGGCATAAAATGTTATTTCTCTGTGTCAGAGTCCTGTTGCCAGAAAGATGGTGTGATTTCCATGTATTATTGTGATATTTAAGCCAAAAAAGACAGTGAATGAATTGTAGTTTAGATAACATTTAAACATACCAAACTGAAGTTAGGGAAACGACTATTCGGAATGCAAAGAGACTTTTCCTTGATGTTTAATTAGCTCATTGTTTAATGTATATCTGAGCACCTACTGTGTAGTATTAGATATTTATTGTTTCACTCAAGAACACTTCCCAGATGCCTTCTATGGACTCGGCATTGTGTCAGATGTTTGAGTTATTTACTTTACTGATGATGTCTTAAAATGTTAACAGAAATGTGGAAATGCCAAGAAGATTCCAGGGGCAAACCAAACGAAGCCAAACTAAAACAGAAAGATTAGGAAATTGACTCTACTCTTTTCTAATCAATATTAAGCAACTTGCAGTTATTTGGCGAATAGAGCTAAGAATGAGCTTTGTGACTATTTCCAAGTGTTGGACGTGGCTTTAAGGTGGGCACTTCATATTTGCAGAGAATAATGTGAAGTGAAGGGGATCAAACTGAGGAAAATAAGAGTTAAATTTTGCACCATACTTTTTTTTAATGAGATAGGATCTTGTCGTTTATTCCAAGTTGGCCTCAAACTTTTGCTAATCCTCCTGCTGCAGCCTCCCCAGTGCAGGAATTAAAAACTTGACTTCGCAGCTAGTAAGAAATGTTTTTAAGGAAAGTAGTGAACTCTCTCATTCCATTCAGAACGTGAACACTCAGCTACTTTACCCAGTGTCATGGATGATTTGGGCTTTATCTTTTGGGAATGGGAGACAGGCCCAGATGGCCTCTCCAGAGTCCCAAATTTTCAATGGGAAACAACTTTTGCTGACAAGCAACTTCATAAATTGGACTTTTTTAGCTGCTAGGCTTTGGACTTGGTTTGTCCTCCATGAGTGCATGTGTCAGAGGGTCAGTCTTCAGTATAGCACTATTAAGGTGGTGGGAACTTTTAGAAGTGGGGTCCAGTGGGAAATTTTATGGTCATTTGAGAATGTGTCCTCCAGAGAGACTGTGGGACCTGAATCTCTCTCTGACTTTCAGTTTCAAGATATAATTGCTGCCTGTGTTCCTGCCATTGCTGTTCAACAAGTCGTGATGTATTCGAGTCCTCACCAGAGCTGAGCTAATGCCGGTGTGTGCCCTTGAGCCTCTAACACAGTGAGCTAAATAAACCTCTTTGCTTGACAATGTTCACTGCTTTAGGTACTTCATTATAGTGACAAAAAGCTGCCCACTATCATGGCTTTTCTTTTCTACTTGGTCCAAAACGAAGTGAGGTTTATCTGCAAGGAAAGAATTGAGGTGATGAATTGCACAAAGGACACAAATGCCAGCCACAAGTGAGTACCCGAGTCATTGCTCCCTCTCCTTTTGAGTGGTTAGGCCACAGTTCCCTCAAAGACGAAGCATTTCAACTCGAGGGTAGTTCGTTTTTATTGCAGCATTGCCCTTTGCTCTGGGATAATTAAAATTCTGCTACCATTTCCTTTATAAACTTCTATTTTTTAGAATTTATAAGTTATGGCTAAAAAAATTCCCTCTAGACTAAAACTTGGAACCTGCAACCTGATCTTTTTACCTGTTGGCTTTTTTTTTTTTCTTACGTAAAAGAGGAATAAGTCCAGCTGAGCTTAACGAGGGACTCACTTGGAGAAAATTAGACTGAGATTTCCCCTTTAGTTCCAACTCCATTTTGTTTAATGAACTTGCAGCTTAGAGACCTTGAGCCTTTAAATCTTAGATATATGCCTTAGAGGACTATTTAGAAATAAATGAGGTCTTGGAGGTTGTGAGTGCCTTGTATTTACCATAATGTTTTACCAAGTGAAAGGCGATGGATTAAACAACTAGGAATCCTTTCTCAAAATCTGTGGGTTTTTGTAACTAATTTTTTAGCCACTTTTGAGCTTTCTTACTCTCATATAGCTTTATGCCACAGCTCTAGCAGTCTGACCCAAAGAGCATCTATTAAAGATGATAAACAGATCTAAAAGGTAACAAAAATAGCACAGGAGAATGAATATTGTGCCTGTCTCTCTTTTGCTTTCTTTTGGTAGAAGGTAATTGAGAACATTAAATTCATAAGATACTGCATTTTAAAAGAAAAGAACAAGCTAAGTAGAGGTAATACTTTAATCTCATTGATCCTTTGGGTTCAGGAAGTATAACAATTAAGGTGGGATGTCAACCTCATTGGCCTGGGAGCAGCCCAGGTAATTAGTGAAACACTCTTAAGAAAGTGTGGCCTTGGGTATATTATCTGGTCTCTGGCCCCTTCCCCTCTGGCACTGCTCTGCTATGTACCATGAGCATGGCACTGCTCATGCTAGGTACCACGAACTAACAACTTTGCTCTGGCATGGCCTTCTGCCATGATGTTCCTGCCTTGGAGCTGCTCATCATAGATTGAATCCTCTGAAATGGTGCTAAATAAGCTGTATGGCTTATATCTAGATGTCCCCCCTCAATGCCTCCTGAGCTCATTTCAGAGGTGGCTGCATCTGGATATGGGAATATGGATTAAGGATGTGTGAATATGCATTAAGGGTATAATAATTGAATTAGCCCACTGATCAATTTAGCTTTGTTCTGGATGTGGGTGATGGAAGCCCCACCCTGGATGTGGATGGCACTAATCAATAGGATTGTAATCTGAATCAACTGTAAAGGGTCAGAAAGAAGGCAGGCTCACTGCTGCTGCTTG
The DNA here is from genome assembly GCA_004026905.1 of Hystrix cristata. Lineage (NCBI taxonomy): Eukaryota > Metazoa > Chordata > Mammalia > Rodentia > Hystricidae > Hystrix > Hystrix cristata. The sequence goes on along the minus strand of PVJO010003444.1, from coordinate 94,703 downwards.
CTGCCTCCTGCCTGCTCTGCCATGGACTGTTTCTCCTCTGTGATGCCCCCCCCCGCCTTGGAGCCAATTGTCCATGGACCAAAACCTCTATGAAATGTGAGCTGAAGTAAACCATTTGTCCTTTAACTTTGGATATTTTGTCACAGCAACAAGAAAGGTAACTAAGACACAAGCCATTTCTTCTGTTAAATTATGGGTATGAAGCAATTTGTTCCAGCAATGAGAAAGTGACTAGTACGGGAAACAAAATTTGAATCAATTGAATTCTACTTAATTTAAAATAAATGATTCAGTGAATCCCTCAAAAAACATGTGCTTTTATTTTTTATAGATATGCAAGTCTAGGGACAATAGAAGAGAGTAAAATTCACAAGAATGTAAAAATCCAAAAGAAAAATATTCATTATTTTTGGCTCTTGCATTCATATCTGAATGTGACTATCTGACACCCAGAACTAAAAAAATAAAGAATAAAAAGCCAAAACCCACAAATATCAGCAGTTTTGTATTTTTTCCTTTTCCCAGGTAGATAGTGCCAGCATTAAATGTGACTCTCCTTGCTTTTAAAACTTTCAATTCTTTGTTTTTTTATATTAAATTTAGTATTATTTAAAAGTAGGTTTCTCTCAATTTTATTTTTAAAAATGACATTTATAATGCCAGAAGAAAGGTATTTTATGATTTTTTAAATATTCTTTTTTTTTATTCTGATGAATAGGCTTACTAGTTTTATTTTTTTTATTTTCAGACCAACATGATTTCATGTTAAGCTGGAAAAATTTATTCAATCTCAGTTCAAGCACTGATTTAAAAAAATAAATAAAGCAAGGTCAGGGTAGCTTTGGTTTTTTATATTTTCTTTTATAATAAATTATCTCTCAAATGATGCCTATGTGTATATTTTGACATAATCATGGGTATGAATGTGCAATGTCTGAAATCTAAAATGACACTGGAATATCTTTTCTTGCATTAGCATTATTTTAACATTCCTGCAACAGGGGATGTTTGGAGAAATGCAGAGGCTTCCAGTTTATATATACACCTCTGATTATTATTCCAGGACCTCGAGCTACAGATCCAATCTCCTATCATGATGGATGAATCTCTCAGAGTTCAAAAGAAATGTTGGCAAAAGGAAAAGCTTTAAATAAGGCAACCATGAGAGCCAAGACATAAAATTCAAAATTGAATGCCATAGTGTTAAATGATGATCTAGTTTTCTTTTTTATTTCTGCCACAACTGAGCTGTATTTGGGGACTTCAAGTGCAGGGTCATATATGAAAATAGGACTAGGAATCCAGACCTCAAAGCCTGTGACATTTTTGTTCCGCCTCATCTAGTATTCCATTTAATCAATGGATTCAAAAGGCACGTCCTGGGGGAGTAGGGTTGTTAGCACTTCAGGAGAGACACAGAAATCATCATATGCTAGTAAGGAATAAGAATTAGTGAAATTCTGAAAAAGGAGATGAAAATAGGCCTATCGTGTCTGTTTTATATTATGTACTATCATGTTTGAGGCACAGTCAGAAAATGGCTGATGGACATTTGGAGGCAGATATTAAGAACTTATTTGTAGAATTTTTTTTTTTTTTTTTGAGACAGTGTCTCTCTATGTACTTTAGGCTGGCCTTGAACTCACTGTGTAGCCCAGGCTGGCCTTGAACTCCAGGTGATCTTTCTGCCTCAGCCCCCTTGAGTGCTGGGATTACAGTCATGCCCCATCTTCCTGGCCTGTAGACCATTCTCATAAATGCAATTGAATCAGCATAACCAATTACAACTTCAATGTTTGAGGACTATTTTACATTAAATTGAAGAAGCATGAAGTAGCCAGTTGGTTTTCTTACACACGTGATGTGTTTGTAGCAGATATATTTGATTTGTTATGGAAGTTAGCTGACTATTTTGATTGATTTGATATCCTCTCTAGTTAGAAACTAAAAGAAATGAAAGAACTGAATAAATCATTCATTTCTTTGAGATATGATATTGTGCCTTCAAGATTCCAAGGTAAAAAGAGAATACTTTGCATACAGGTAAAATTTAATAGACTATTAGCGTGACTGTGAAAATTAATTCATTTTAATGATATGAATGATGAGTGTGGGTGGGCATGAGCATCCTGTCATATGAAATAGGGATTTTCATTGGGATAAGGGACAATATGAAGGGAAAGAGGGCCACACAGGAGAAAAGGAGAGACCAAATACCTATTTTGATATTGGTCTTGGATTTTCTTAAGAGTGGCCTTGAACACAGTTCTTGCAAATTGTTTCAGTGGTTACTTAAAAGAAACACTTCTTTCAAAGCTTTGCTAAATTTTTTGTTAGATAAATACACTAATGAGTGAAGCATTTATGGACCTAGAGACTGAAGATTAGCTGTCACTTATTACCTACCAGTTCTTTGTACCTATATTATTAAAAGGTGGGCATTTAATGGTCTGCCTCACGAAATGCATTGTAACAGGAAAAATAGTTCCGTCCATCTTATTCTAATCCCAAGTGTAATCAGGCAATCCTACTTTTGTATCTCCAACTAGCAACATGTACAAATTGATACTCATTTTATTGTACTAATGTGTAGAATTGTTTTGGTCAAAATTATGCATCCAGTTACAACATTCTGCAAAATTTCTCAGCTCCTAACGGGTTTTTGGAATAGGCTACTAGTTTTGTTTAATAACTTTCTAACACACGGTAGTTACAGTGTTTAGGGAGAAATCTGTAAAGACCGCGGAAGGAAATTCTGTCCCTTGAAAATAAATATTTCCATTTTTATAATGTGCCTGCATAATTCTCAAGGGAAAAGCCCAGGATAAACACCGAAATGCTATAGTCTGCTTTTTTTTTTTTAATTAATAGGAAAAACATTTTTGCCTTTACAGCTTTGGTTGCTATCTACCAGACAGAATTACAATCTAACGTTTCTTTCTCCTGCATTCTCCTTGTCTCAAACTTGTAGAGTTCTCAACTTGAGAATTTATTTTTCCCTTTCAAAATGTTCATTAAAGCATAAATGACTTTCTCCCTTTTGATGTTGCCAGAGAAACTTGAGTGCTATGTAATTAAGCTTCTGTTTTAAAGTATTTCTCTCAACAAACACAGGCTTCCAGGACTAAGACTGCATAATAGATGTTATTAACTGTACATATAAATAGGAAATGTGTCTTGCAATATATTATATTTGTTGAATGAGTTTGTCTTATTCCAAAGTCATCTCTTCACTAATGACTCATGAGTTTCCTTCCTATTATTTTAAAATAATGTAATTACAGGTTATTCTGTAATAATTTGACATCTCTTATATTCATATCTGAGCCTATTAATTAGAGACAACATACGTATGTAGAATGTGCCTCTATTATTCAAGTTAATCCCTTTAATCCCATTTGAATGGCCAGGCAAAAATTAATTCCTTCAGACATCTTTATAAACAAACATTTAAATTCACCTATTTTCATCTTTGTTCTTAACACAAACATTGAAAGCTTACATGATTGAGGTTGATAGAAACAATAAACAAGAGATTAGGAAAGACTAATATGCAAATTATTTTTCTTTGCAAAGAAAGGATATGTACTTATGAGAAAGTTCTCCCAATCTATAGGGGTCTAAAATACCAGAGAATTATTTTAGAGCATGTGTTAATGTTTTTTAGAAGTGAATGATACACTCATTCTTGGAGTTTAGGGTAGTTGTAGGGGTCCTTCAATCTTACTATGAACCCGAGTCAAAAAATAAACAGTTGTCTATTGGAAGACTTCTTAGTCCAAGAGAACTGTGATAGTGCAATGCCTTGAGATTTCTCGGAGTGTCCCTTGGACTAGGCATTTGCTAAAGTAGAAAAAGAGGGAAGACAGGTTGAAGGCAGTTCTGGATTTTTTTTTTTTTTAACACTGTAATCCTCACCAGTAGGTCACTGGAAACAGGAGAGGAAGCAATTGTTTTTCCCTGCTGTGAGCAATGGATCTGAACATGCTTCACACTGTTCTCATGCTGCGCGTTCTTTCCCTCCCCTTTCCCCATAACACAAGTGTGAACTGAGCACACGAAACCCCTTTGGGCTCTAGAAATAACAGGCTATTCACAGATCAAGTGATTATTTTATTTTGTTTCTTTCCCCAGTATTATGTGGAGTGCATCAATTAAGTAATGTAACTTTTTTTTTAAAACTGTAGGGAAAGGAAAATAAGCTGGTATTCATTTATTTTTAAAATTTGTTTGTTGTAAAGTACAGAAAATTCTAGAAACATAGTAAAACAAAGATCAACAAAAATTCTTCGGTGAGTTTCCTTTAGCATAAATGTTTTCCTTTAATTATTTCCTTAGAATCTATTACTAATGTTGAATTATTAGGTCATATCATGTGATTATCTTAAAAGCTCTCAATATAAAGTAAAATATTTCTTTAAAAAATTTATACGATGAATGCTAATGGCTCTGATAGAAAAAAAATCTGCACAAATTTACATTCCTACCAGCAGTAGATGAATGAGAATGCCCATTTCTCCACAGTGTCACAAATATTTACAACTGTCAAATTTAGCTTTGCCACTTTGATTACTGAGAAATGCTATTTTGTCTCCATTTTCTCTTCTGAAGGAACTAGCAAAGTCTTGCATTTAAATGCTTGGTATTTGACCGATTACATGTTTTTTGTGGGTTGTTCTCTATTTGTGTCTTTTGCTGTTTTTTCTTTCAGTCATCTTATGTATTTGATGTTGATTTCTAATAATTCTTTATATAATAAGTATATCTATCAGTTCTCTGTATGTCAGTGATTGGAAATATTATTTACAAAGTCTCATTTGCCCATTGTTAGGGCTTACGTATAGATATTCCCCCAAACCCCACGTAGTCACAGGTGGGATTTTACAGAGGTGGCTGGATTTAAGGTGTGTGATTCTGGGATTAGTGTATGCTGCTGAGATTAAGGGTGCCTCACCCTGGCTGTGGGTGGCACCGCCCAATGGGTTGGTGATCTGGATGAAATATGAAGGCAGGCTTGGTTGCTGCTGCTGCTTCGATACTCGCTGCTTTTTGCCATCTGTCTGTGTGGTGGACTTAGCATGGGCAGTTTGAGCAGGAATCCCCATTTGGACTGAGTTGGTTGGTGTAGCTCTGGGGACAGAGGAGCCACCTGAAGGCCAACACAATACAAAGGAGAACAGGAGCAGAAGATCGGGGCCGGCTGTTTCCCAGGAGAGGCTCTATTGCTGCTGGTTCTTTTGAAGGGAACTCAGCTGTTCTCATTGCAGAAAAAGCTCGGGGCCTTGGTCTCTATGAGGATGGCTGCTGTTCACGTCCAGGGAGCTCTGGTCTTCGTCCGCACTGTGAGTGTGGTACCCTGGCTCCCGTATAGAGTTCTCCAGCCATTCAGTGCAGACGCGGACTTACATGACACAGTACTGTGGACTCCCAGCTTCTGATTGGATCTTTTGGGTCTCCAGTGCACAGACGGACATTCTACACTCCTTCTGCATTTGGCTTGTGTGTGTGTGAATGTTGTAATTTGTAAACATCCTGTATTAAATCTGCTCTCTTGCAAACCACTGACTCTAGAAAGGTAACGCATACAGCTTGTCATGCTATGAACTGTTTCTCTTCTATGAGGCCCCTCTGCCATGCTGCCCTGCCTTGGAGTCAGCTGACTACGGTATGAGACCTCTACAAACTGTGAGCTAAATAAACATTTCCTCGTTAACTTTGAGTATTGGGTATTTTGTCTCAGCAATGAGGAACAGTAACTAAAACGCCCATCAATTTAATTTTATTAGATGTGGAGAAGTTGTAAATGTTGGGAGACAATTCTCTGTGAATCTTTTGGTTTCTGTATATTTTGTGAGCAGAGACACTGATTGCTCCTGTTTTCAGGATTATAATTTGCTATACATACATCTTGAAAATAGAGAAATAGCTCCATTAGGACCGCAGGAAAGATGAGCTTACGGCCCACTGTAAAATATTAAATTTCGTTAAATTTAATCTATTCAGAACTGACACGAATGTGTTCCATGGGTTTTATTAAAGATAATAATTTAGTTAATTTTATAACATATTCAATGTTTTACTGCTCTCTTCAAAGTTTTTAATTTTTCCTTGTTCAGTTTCAATGTTTTATATTTTCCAAAATGTTTCTTTTTCTTGAACATTTTCCAAATTATTATGATAAAACTATGCGATGTATTCTTCCCAATGAATGCATTTTAACTTCTGTTGTCTCTTTTGTAGATGAAATGTTTTTCAAATTTCTAAACTTATTGAGTAGACTTGAGAGACATTACTTCTCTAATCTTAATTATGTGATTTGGTCTTTGATTTTTAATTCATGCATTTTTATTATCTTTTACAGGGCTTATTTTGTTCCCATTGTTATTTTCAGTTGTATTTTTAAATTATTCAAATTTATTTTATATTCTATGATTGCTTCTGACAACAAGCAACATAATCCCAACTCAAAGGAATCCAATAATAGGGTTTCTTTTCATCCCTGTAAGCCTGGAGATAGGTATGTGTTATGGATCAGTACTTGAATGTATGGTCAAGAAGCCTAGTACTTTCCAAGACAGGTTTAAAACATGATCACAGGATGGCCATGTGGCCATCAAGCTGCATGCTGTCTTCATTTTCAGGGCAGAAAACTATTTCACTCTTCTAGGTCCTTTTCTTTCATCTGTTTGGGCCAGTACAAGGCATGGGATTACTTGTATGTCAATAACATTTTGCAGGGACTGTTATAATTGATTCAATTAGATTGCCAGTATCTATGACCAGTACTGGCAATGGGGTTACTCTTACCTCAGTTACAAAAGTCTGAGTTCACTGACAAATTTTGGATCCTCTTAGGAAGAAAGAAGGAGTTTCTGAGCAATCAAGTAGCAGTGTTAAGGAGAGACTTTGAGGCTAAAATTTTTGTATTTGTCTACACTATAAAAGTTTTGATTGATGATCATTTTCATTATTTAATAAATTATTTATAAATTTCTTTACCATCTTCGATTTATTAGTTATATTGGGGTGTATTTCCCTATGTGCACATGTTAACACTTTTCTGTTTAAATTAGTGATCATGACTTATATATTCTAACATTTCTAATTTATTAAGGTTTTTCATATCCATATTGATTGACTTGCAAATGTTCCAGCGATTTTGAAACTATATAGCCAGATGACATTTCTACTGGTAGTTAGCTTTAGGAGCAATAGTAAAGAAATAGCATGTTAAAATTACAGTGACATATTGCCTTATCCCAGTAAGAATGACTATTATCAAAAAGACAAAAGATAACAAGTGCTTGTGAGGCTTGGAGAATAGGGAATACTTGTAAACTGTTGGTGAGAATGTGAATTAGTACAGCCATTATGGAAAACAATATGGAAGTTCCTCGAGAATTTAAACAAGAACTACTATATGATCTAACTATCTTACTCTTGGGTATGTATCCAAAGGAAATGCAAGCAGTACATCAAAGAGACATCTGCACTATTACTATGTTTGGTGTAGCACTATTCACAACATCCAAGAAATGGAAACAATGTACATAAAAAAAAATGTACATAAAACTGCTGAGTACATAAAAAAAAATGTGGTATGTAAACACAATGGAATATCACTTAGCCATTAAAAGTGAAGTTCTGTTATTCAGGGCATGGATGGAACTGGAGATCATTTCATTAAGTGAAATAATCCAAGCAGAGAAAAGCAAGTACCACATGATTTCACCCATATGTGGAATCTAAAATGCTGATCTCATAGAAGTTAAGAGTAGAATAGTGATTACCAGATGCTGGGGAGACTTGAAGGATGGAGAAATGGAGAAAATTACTGTTAATAGGAGCAGGAAGTTTTGATGTACTTTTGCACAGCAGGGGGGGACAGAGATAATGATAATACATTATAAAACACTAGCAGAATGGATTCCTAATATTTTGTACCATAAAATGATAAATATTTGAAGAAAGATCTATATTCAAATTGATTTAAACATTATATGTTGTATACAAGTATGAAAATATCACATGGAACCCCGTAAGTATGTACAAATTTTAAATTTTTTGTCAGTTAAAAATAAATTTAATTTCAGATTTATTTAAAAAGTCATGAATGAAATAATTGCACAAATAAAAAATAACTTGAACCTAACTCTTTAATTTTATTTACTTAACAAGTGCCAGGAACTTTTTAAATTGCTGGGTAAATATTAACTAACTCAATCCTCAACAGTCCTGTGAGGTAGTTTTGTTATTCTGGTATTAATATGGCACAGAAAGTATAAGTAACTTTCACGTCACACAGATGGCAAGTTTTAGTACCTAGATCTGAAAATGAATGGCCTGTTTCCAGAGGCTATCTTTACCACTAGAATAAACCACCTATCTATCAATAAAAAGTAAAACAATGAAATTTGGATAAATTGAGTGGAATCAAGTCTAAATTTCCTTCTCCACTACCAAACAAAATAACCAAAGCAAAGCAAAAAGACAGGGGGTGGGGACTGGTAGCAACCAAATAAGGAAAGAGATTTGTCTTATTATGGCCATATATCTTGTCAGAATCTTCAAAATATGAGAGATAAGGAAGTTTAAAAAAAAAGTTTTTGATGTGGTTCAAGAACTTCCAAACCACTATTTTCCACTTGAGTTCTAGGAAGAGAAGATAAACACTTATAATCCACAGAACTCTCTCCAGTGATGCCTTGGTGTTGTGAAAAGGGATTCAAGGGACTGAGTAGATAGTTCTTGAAATGCACATCCGAAATGTTTGCACATAGAAAGCTTACCTCTCAGTGAAAGGTCTTAGTAAAAGAAGGAAACAGTTAGGAGTTCCCCACACTTTTTTCTCTTGAACAGGAGGAACTGGAGCATTATAGTAAAATCTTCTTCATTTCACTGTTTAGCTGCCTCCTCCAAAAAGAGACAGAGCAGTTCTGCACACAAGAGCTAAAATAATTGAGACCAAGAGCTTTCAGAGAAAAAGAATACATAAGGACGGCTGCCTTAAGAGCTCTCAAGAGATTCTTACCATGAGCCCCTCGCATGTGGGCCAAAATACATAAGAATTTAATATTACTCATTTTAAAATTCTTTAAACAGTGAGTTCTCGCCTTTAGCCTCTGAATTGAACCTTGGAGATGATTTAAAACTCAAGGACGACCTCTCTGGCTGGGTATGAGAGAATGTATCTAATCAAGGAGACACACAACACGGAACAGGTTTAGAAAGGTTAAAGTAAAGCCAAGATTCATCAGTCAAGTACACAATTGCAGCTGCTATCCTACAGGACAGTTACCTTACGCTGGCTTTTTTGTTCACTATTTGTCTGGGGCTTGGGGTTCCCTGGCCTTGACCCCCACTTTGGGATCTGATGGTGAGGGAGATCTGTGAACTCGCCCAGGGCTGGATGTAATACCGTCCAGAAATTTGGTTTTCTCTTTAGAGGATGGGGTCCGTTATAACTGTATAATCTGAGCAATTATAGGTTTGACAACCTGAATGGCAGATGAGGTGAGCCTGTTTGCTGCTCACTCACGGCTTTTACTCACTAGTGTTCAGCATCTCAGATAGTGTGAGGATCCTGCTCTTCTTCCATAATCTTAAATCAAAGACCATGAAGAGCAGACGTTGCTTTTCATTGTCTACGGTATGGAGGTTCTACCATGTGGAGGAAGGGCAGACCAGTCCCCTCAGTCCCCTGGAAGCCACACACAATTGTCTGTCCTTTGGAAAAAGCGAACACGTTACCAAAAGGGACAAATGATTTTGGGAAAGAATAAACAATTTTTGAATAGTATAATCTGAATGTGCCAATATAGCTAATTCTTTATTATATTTGGATTCCTCCTGTAAATATTTTTTGAAGATTTTACACGTGGGTGTGTTTTCCCTTTCTGAAAGGATACACAAGAAGCTGTTTAACTATCATTCACAAAGGAAAGAAGGCCGAGGGTTTATACTTGTCTGTATTATCTGAAAATCTGCGTTATTCACATATTACTTCATTCATTTAAAAAGCCAATAGATATATGTTATAAGATGACACTGTGGGCCATGTTTCTTACATTACAATGTTAAATACAAAAATTAATTTAAAATAATGCTAAACAAGTGATACTGGGCAATTTTCCTTATGTAAAATCACGAACTTGGCTTATTTTTTTGCTACTTCATCAACATTTTCCTACAGTGCAGAGCTACTCTGAGGATGTTCAGATTACTATATTAATATTGATTATTGAGTTATTATTTCTAACATATGAAAAATTAAATGTAACTTAGTTTACATTTAATTTTTGTTTATTCATAAATCTGGTTTAGTGAAATTAATGGTCAGTGTGGTTGTCCTGTTCCCTAGCTGGTGTTTCTCCTTTGTTTCACACAATGATTATCAGAAGCAAGATATTCGAGTAAATTTTTCTGGACTACAATAATATGTTTCCTGAACCTTCTATTTGAGAATATTTTTTCCTTGCTGTTGTACGTAATAAAAAACTTTGGAAGATCACAGTATTCTTGGACATCATCTTTTCCTATTTAGAACTCTCAAGATGAGTCCAGTCTCCTGGCGGTCAATATTGTAAGGAAAGTTCACTTTTATTCCTTTGTAGGTTTTATTCCTTCTTTGGTGGTTGAGAGAATTTTATATCTGCTTTTGAAATTTAAAAAGGCTGCCAAGATATTTCTAGATATTGGTTATTTTTCATTTGCAGTATTTCACCCTTTATAAGATGTACTTTGGCCCTTAACATCACTTAAACTGGACTGTGTATTATAATCCATGACTAGAAGGATTACGTCATACTTCAATTGGAACACTCTTTTTTTCATAGTATACCTAAAAGTAATGTATATTTGAGGAACAGTGAAATCTTAGATTTGCTGAACTAAATTACAATTTCTATCAGTATTTTCTTTTTTATTTACTCCTTCTCTACCACTGCCCTGAGGAAAAATACACATTCATTGAGTGCATTTCTGTTACTGTCTTTTATCAAATTCAATCTGTTTGACCTATTTCTCTGCCCTTTTCTGTCTCATGTATAATCTTAATTTTATCATTGTATTCATTTCTCTGCATATATTTTCTTTTTAGACAACCTAATACTTTTATTACTTATTTATAAATAATTTTCAAAAATGATGTCTACATGTGGTATATTAGAACAATACAAACAACTTTTTCCTGTTAATATATAAACATGCCACAGTCTTTTTAAATTCTAACTACCAATAATGTACATCTAAAATGTACCATTAAAATGAGATAAAATAAAAAAAAACCTATAACTACCAATATATAGTCAGTTGTGATTTAGGTAGCTAATCCCTAGAAATAGATATTTGGGTGTTTTTCTAGACTTTTATAAATAATGCTACAATGATCCTCTTTCTACATATGCTTTTCATTCTCACAGGTAATAATCATGCAACGATTTTTGGTAATGAATTGATGGGTCAAAAGCCAATTGCCTGCTACTGAATTTATAACAATCTTTATTTCTGACAAAGGTCTTTGAGAAAGATTTTTTCTTTCTCAATACTATTTGCCAGTATTGTTTGAGTAAGACTTTTATTCTTATTACTCGCTGGCAGTTGTGCAATTGTTACTGTGTTATCAACAATAATTACTAAATTATTGTAGTGTTCTACTTGTTTTTTTTGTTGATTTTCTTGATACTTTGATGGGTGCTGTCATACCACTGGTATATAAGAATACTCTTGTTCCTACTTTTCATATATATATGTATGTATATATATATCTCCTGTGTTTTCTTCAGTTCTTATTGTCCAATGCTCTGGTTTGAATAAGGAAAACATAGTTTCTTTTCCTGAAATGATTTGAAACGTATGGTCTAATTTTAATATGCATGCCTATATTTGTATGGGAGGGAAAGCAATTTTCACAAATTTATAAATCATTGTTTTTTGTTGATTCCATCTTGCTTAGTTTTTCTTGCTAATTTGTATAAGCTGGTAATTCATTTCTTTTATTTTCATAAAAATGCAGTTAATTTTAAAATGTTTTCTACGTTTTCTGTGTCTTATCCTTTGTGTCTTAGTCTATTTTATGTTGCTGTAACAAAATACCAAACACTGGGTAATTTGAAATGAAGATAAATTTATTTGACTCACAGTTCTGGAGACTGGAAAGACCTGTACTGAAGTGCTGGCATCTGGTCTGTCACACCACTTTAGAAGGCAGAAGGGCAGAAGAATATGCACAGTAGAGAGTTGGAAAAGGGCTGAACTCATTGTTTTATCAGGAATAACAAACTTACTCACACAATAACAGCATCAAGCATCTCCTAAAGGTCTAATCTCTCAACACTGTTATATTAGGGATTATGTTTCCAATATGTGAAGATTAGGGGACATAATCAAACCTAGTCTCTACTCCAAAAAAAAAAAAAAAAAAGTTTTGTTCCAGTACTTCCCAGGACTTTCCTCTTTTAAGCTGACTCTGTGTGAAAGACATTTTAGTTTGAAATTAAAGATAAATGCAGCTTTATATTTCTCATAATGGTAAACTGAGCATTCCAACATCGTTTATTAACCACCTTTCCCCCAGTGTCCTGATTTAAAACATCACCTTAATTATAAATTAATATGAAATAATATATTTATTCCTACTACTAAATTGTGTATTCTCTTCAAACTTGTCTCTGTATATTTCTGGAAAAATATAATTTCTAAAATTCTAAAATATGTTTTATTATTTTATATCATCATTCCTCTTACAAGTCTTCACAAATTTTCCTGATTTACCATGGATTTCTCTCATTTCCATTAATGTCACTAATAGTCATATGAAGTCATATTTGATTTGTGAGTTCATATGGAGAATATTTAATCAATACAGTACTAACTTATTTTTTACAAAAGCATGTCTTTATCTAATTTCTAAATTCTTTTCCATTCTTTGATAGCATATTTTTCCAAGTAAGTCATACATATATTTGTTATATTTATCTCTAGACACTTTAGTTTTCTCTGTCACTTGTTAAATGTGCTATTTTCTTTCCTTATCTTCTCTTACTCATTTTCGTGTGAGAAGTGTATTCATTTTTGCACGTAGCAACTTACGGAAATATTATAATATTCTACTTGTTTTTTTCAGTTGTTTCTCTTGACATGTATATATATATATATTTATGTATGTATGATATACTTATTAGAATATTTTCATCCCCACTTTTCCAATATATGTATCTCCAGTATTTCCTTGGACTTCGATATCTCGGTACTTTTACTATTTGGCATATAACCATACTATTTTTAAGTATTTACATATAATCCCTGTCTTAGAGGGCAGATTTCTATTCCTCTACAGTGTGAATAGAAATTGTATGTGGTTCATAGTGAAACCTATTATTTCCCTGCACTTTGGGTTGTGTATTAGCAACTGTGACACTCAATTCTGATTGTTAACTTGATTGGTTTAGAGCCACCTGGAAAAACAATTTAATTTTGAGTGCACTAACCCTTTCCATGGATTAACTTACTGAGTTCATAGCAGAATGGGTTGTTTGGAGGTGAAGCACAGTTGGAGGATGTAGGCCACTGGGGGGCAACCTCAAAGGATGTATCTTTTCTTGGGCTTTTTTTTTTTTTTTTTTTTTTTTAGTTTTTGCTTTCTGTCTCTCATGAAGGTGAGTAGCTGTCCTCTGTAATGCCCTTCGACCACGGTGTTTCTTCCATGTAATCGGCTCATCATGGACTGATATTTCTTCAAGTGAAGCCAAAATAACTCTTTTCTCCTTTTAGTTGTTTATGTCAGGTGTTTAGTCATAGTGAAAAAAAGCAGACTAGCACAGAAAATAGGTGTTGAGAAGTAGCGTCATTGCCATGGCTATACATAACCATGGTGTTCAGAAACCTTTGGAAATGGCTTGTGGAAAGAGTCTAGAAGTTTGGAGATACAGAATAAAGAGGCCCTAAAATGCTGTAAGCAAAGCTAGATGCAATATTCTGGTCTGTTCTCTGAAGACCAGAATGGTGATAGGAAAGTGGGCAATAAAGACTGTACTCACGAATTTCAGGTGTGAATGGGGATGCTATTGAGAATTGCGTTAAAAGCCATTAGTGTTATATTCTGGCAAATAATTGATGTACATTTCGTCTATGCCCTAAAGTTTTGTGTGAAGCTGAGTTTAAATGCAATGGACTAATTAATCTAGTGGAGGAAATTTCAAGGCAGCACAGCATTCAAGCAGTGCTGTGGGTATTGCTGGCTGGCTTTAGACTAATTTTAGTGAGAATAAGGAGAAAAAAAGAAAAACAGAGCCAAAGATTTGAAAAACTCGTGGTGTGGCTAGCTGAGAAGCATTTGTAAAGTTTGGGCCAAGGAACATGTAGTAGCTGAAGAAATTAGTAATGTTAAAAGAAGCCAAGTACTTTGCACCTAAACAATAGGAAAGATGGCTTGAGGACATCCCAGGAAGTGGTAGACTCTATCCATTTCAGACTCATGGTATAAAGGCATAAAATTTTTGGAAAGATTTTGCTTTGAGAAGAGAGCATCAGGGTGTCCTGTTTGTAGAAAGCTCCCTAGGTAGTTCTTTGTCAGGATTAATTTAACCATGCTTAGTCTTCCAGGGCCTCAGAGGCTACTGAAGCCATGGTTCAAGTGGGCCCAGCTACTACTCAAACAAGCAGTCGACTATGGCTTCATTTGAGTGTCACTGACTATGCAGGCATGCATAATGCAAGAGTTAAAGGATCATGGAGACTTTCATCAAAACTTCAAAGAAAGGTCTAGAAGGTCAGGCAATATGTGGCATGGTTACAAATCCTTACAGGCGGTCTTTGAAAGGTGATGCATGAAGCTGTGAGAGGAAAGCTAAAGCTGCAATGGAGATCACAAGGGAGTTAGAGATGCCCGCTATGTGGAACATTTGCCTAGGAAAGCTACAGGCATTATAGAACCAGTCAAGAGAGAAGTCAAATGGTATGCAACTTGCCAGGCCATACATGTGGGGCTGCTCAAGCTCTTGGGAGTTCACATCATGCTATTATAATGTCCTGAATCTTGGACATGAAGCTATGAGACTTAACATTTGCCCTGCTGGGTTTCAGTTTTGCTTTGGTTCAATTCTTTTCTATCCCCCTATTATTTTTAATGTGACTGTTTACTCTGTGCTATTGGATCTTGGGAATATGTTATTGGTTATTTATTTTTACAAGAGCTCACAGATAAGTATTTGCCTTGAGTCTCAGAGGAGAATTTCAACTTCTACTTTTGAGCAATGTTGGAACTGCTGAGACTTTGGGAAATAAACTGGCAATTTTGGTTGCAGGTAGGATAATTTAGTTGGAATTAGGACCTCATTTTTATGTTTATTTGGAGATTAAGTATGGTGTAAGGGATATAATTTGTTCTCCAGTTGACAAAGAGTCAACTTTTGATGATTAATCTTGGTCATCGATTGGGGAAAATAAAAAATTCTCTACAATAAATGTGATCATTATGTATATCTAAAAGGTACCAATAAAATTAAATTTAAAAAAAAGACAAAAAATATTGGTAGTCAACTTGATTGAATTAAGAGTCAACTACTGAAGTGATTGTATTGTGAGGACACTAACCTCATCTATGGATTAACTCTTTGATGAATTCATAGTTAAATGTGCTGTTAGGAGGTAGAGTCTAGCCGGAGGAAGTAGGTCATTTTGGCTGTGACTTTGAAGGGCATATCTTTTCTTGGGTTCCTCCTCTATTTTCTGCTTCTTGACTGCCTTAAAATGACCGTCTTTCCTCTGTTGTGTCCTTCTGCCATGATACTTCTTGTATATAATCAGTTGATCATGGACTGCAACTTCTTAAACTGTGAGTCAAAATAACTTTTTTCTTTTAAATTGTTTATGTCAGATATGTGGTCACCACAATGAAATGCTGACCAGTACAGCATCTCTTTCTTTCTTTTAAAAATTATCTCCTTCCTTTTATATAATATCTATTACCCCTCTTTGTTCTTATTTACACTTATGGTTTCTCATGTCAGAGAAACAATTCGATGTGTACTCATGAGTGTCTGATTTATTTCACTTAAGAGTATGTTCTCAAGGTACATCCATTTACATACAAATGTCTCTAGTTTGTCCTTTTATATGGTGGTGTAGTACGCCATTGTATAGAAAAACCACATCTTCTTTAGCCATTCACTGGTTGTTGGGCATTTAGGTTGTTTCCAAGACTTAGCTATTACAAACTGTGCTGCTATGAACATGGTTGTGCATATATCGCTGTGGTATGATGATTTTAATTCTTCTGGGAAGATCCCAAGTAGGGGACTAGCTGGATCAAATGGAACCTCTAGTTGTAGTTTTTTGAGGAATCTCCATACTGATTTCCACAGTGGCTGGAGAGAGAAGCACTAGAAAGAGAGAAGGGGGAAAAGCAGGAAGGGGAAAAAAGGAAAGAAATGAGAAAGGGAAATCATGGAAAAATATGAATAAACCTGCTGTGAATGAGGAAGGAGGGAACAAAAAGGAGGGGTGGAGAAGAGGGGGGAAACCAAGATACATCATGTACAGGTACAAAATAACTGTGACGAATGTGATCTTTATGTGTACAATGTACCTATACATGTTCTTGGTTAAAAATAAAAAATAAAATAAAATAAAATAAAAATTAGCTCCTCCAAAATTGTCTGCTCCCCTCTCTACTAATATTTTGTCCACCTGTTCCCTCCATAGATGGTGTATCAAACAGTTTTCCCTTTGGCCTTGCTTTGCATCATGGACCATAGTGTGAAAAAATAATGTTAGAATTATCACACCTGTATTGCCCACAAGATCAGTTCTGACTGTTCTAACAAAGGGAGAGCTGGTTGGACCTTCTATATATATGACATCTAGAATCTTTGGGAAACATTGCATCTCATAAAAGAGTTGTAGATTTGAGCATGCTGCCCAGACTCTTCTCTTTCATTCTACAATCAGTGTAATTGGAAGTTATTTTTTTTTTAATAACTTGAGTCCTGATACTGTGATATGTCCTGATTTCATAACAACAGAGAATATTTTTTAATCTTCATTTTCAATGTAATAGAAGTAGATAAAAATTGAAATCATATGATTGATAATCTTCATTGCTAATGCGGCTGCTTTGCTTCATACTTTATTTTTTAATAAAATCTCCTTTCATCTTATCTTGTTTGATAACATTTATGCTTGTTTATATTTTCTGAAGAACACAAATTAGCTGCTTCCTAAAAGAGAAGTATTCTTAATTTTTCTTGTTCCTTTTATTTTTAAATCACTATTATAAGTTTGACTCACTCCTTCTTACCAGGCTAATTTTTTCTTTCTTTCTACAGATTTTTATAAAACTATATAACATTTATGTACTTTCCTGTTTGCTATACTTTAAAAATGGGAAGAATTTGTCAGATCTTGCCAACCAACAGCCTGTGCATACTCTCTTTGATATTTTTATGATCAATATAGAAGGGAGGTGTGGTGTTGGGATACACTGTTCAGGTCTCATGCTGGGAAATAACTTGATATTCATAGCTTCCAGCTAAATATACAGTGTGGAGGCATTTGTCTAATGCAAGTTGGTTGATTTGAGGTGAGATTAGTTGTATTAGTGAATGGTATGTCCCTTTCTCTTTACCAGCTCCTTCTGTAGCTGTTGCCACACCAAAGGTCTGTTGCAAATTGTAATTTGTAATTCTTCGAACCAGAAATTTGACTATTACTGTAGTAGTTTCAGTGCATGGTTTAGCCTCAGGTAAACCAATTTACCATCTTAGTACCTACATCATAATTGATCTTTATGATTCTGTATACACTGTAGCTCAAGCATAGTAAATCTACTGAAAAGCAAACATGACTATATGTTTTTGTGTTTTCGTTTGTATAAGTGACTAGCCTTGAAAATAAATCCCACTGCTTTATGAGTGATTTTAATTCTACATTTATGGAACTATTAAAAGATTTGAAGGGCTTTCTGTGCTTTGTTGAATTCCATGGGGGAAATTCTGGGGCAGCTAGTTGTTAAAAATATGACTATTTTAAGATTTGGATTTTTCTTTTCTCTTTGTATATCATGCTTTTTCCTAAAAGTTTCTTGAAGAATTACTAGTTATTTAGGAATAAGTTCTCTGGATTGTTCCTTGGCTCAATCTTTTGCCTATCGATTTTGTTAATACTTCTTTAACTATTTTATTGTTCTGTAATTTGAATTTACATCTGGATTGAACAAAGGAAGCAAGAAGAAAGGAATTTGCAGTCATTGCCTTCACATGTTAATTTATAGTCTTGCAGGAATCTTGCTCGCATTTTGAAATGTTCGGGCCTAGTTCACTACTACTAAGAATATTAAAAGGATACTCTATGTTTACTAGTTATATTTGTACTTCTCAGCAAATATATTCTCATCTGGGCTTTAAGATGTCAAAATAATTTATGGACATGGCACAGCAGGTACAAAATATGTTCAACACAACATTTCTTTTAAATAGAAGTTTTCACAGCTGTTGAGTTGGTGCCTAATTTGATTCTCTGTTAAATGTCTGTGGTATAAGGTAATCCATACCAGGATTTACCTCTATTTTCCTAAATAATCAAGAATTATTTGAATGTGCAGGTTAGTCTAATTGTATATTCATTCGCTGAACTATAACGTGACTCTGAAAAACTATGATGTAGACAATACCCTCCCACCACTTCCCTCCCTCTGGGGATTGGATCAGAATGTGACATTCAACCTCTGTCCACACAGGCACAATGCAGTGCAGAACTGAATTAATTAGCCAAATATTTCAGACAAAAGTGACTCACTATTGAGGAGAAAGTAGGAGTTTGAAGCTAAAAATGTTTTAATTGATTATATTCAGCAGATAACTAACTGCTGAACTCACCAGATAATTGGCAGCTCTTCTTTGTGGATGTAGATGTCTATTCTTACTCTTTTAGGTATTAAAATTGCTGGAATAAAACCCTATTAGAACTACAGTTACTCTTTCCAAAATATGCTACTCTGTTCTTATTCTTACTGAATTTGGACTTTCTACCCTGACAGGTCAATCCTCTTTCCTTTTAGTATTGCTTAATTCTGCAAGAAGGGCTAAATTAAAACTTAAAGCTACACTCCCTAAAATACCTTTTATAAGAGAAAAAATACAAGAAAAAGGGAAGTTCATTTTCATTTAAAAGCCTACCTCTTTCTCTCTCTGTCTTTTCTAGGTAGGCAATGCTAATATCCATGACCCTCATAATTGGTAAACTTGTGGAGGAAAGTAATTTCCTTTTCTAAACAAATCTGACAAATAAAATTCTTCCTGAGTTTAAATATAACCATGAAGACATTGAAAACATGCTTGCAGTTGGTCACTGAAAATATAAAGAAAATATGAGGTGGTCAATAAAAAGTAGATTTCTCAAATTTTCAAAGTACTTATCATCCAGCTAGAGTTCAAGCCTAAATGAAATTTGAGAATGTTCTCATTCCTAACTCATTTGGAGGACAACATGGAAAATTGGTATGATTAATTAATTAAGTCCTGTGACTGGAGTAAGAAAAGCTTAGGGACTGGTATTTATAATGTTCAGTTTGTAACACATCTGATAGTAGTAAAAGAAGGCAGTTATAACTACATGTGTTAAATATAAAAATTTAGGAAAGGAATATGACAGCCAGGGTATGTGAAATCACAGAAAATTTGATCTCAAACAGTGGGCTTACCTCTAAGAAAACAAAACAATTAGACAAAGAGGTCAGTAAGAGAAGCTGTCCTGGCTCTTTTAAATGGGTTTTCTGGTGGACTGAAGCTACAATTGAGGTGTCCACTGAAGAGCACAGCTTTGCTGCTTCCAAGATGCTAACATGAAGAGAGCAGCAGGTGCTAAGGTAAAACTTAGACTGATCTGGTCATAAATCCCTAAATGACAATTCCATGTGGTTCGTGTTTTCTTCCTCTCTTGGATCAACTTGAAACTAAAATGCTTTATTTTAATTTTTTTATGGTGTAAAACTATCCAGAAATGAATATCCTGGGAGTTTTTTTAAGTCAATAGTCAACAATGCAGCAAATCTTTTCAAGGATCTATTTCCTGTGTGATGCATGCTTAGCATAAAATACCTTGAGAAGAACAAGGAAAGTCAATGTAGCTTTTTAGAGCCAATGACCTGCTAACATTTTTGTATATCATTATTCAAAAGAGAAAAACTTGATTTTCTATGAAAGAGTCTATAAAACAAGTAACAAGAAAATACCTCTCAATTATTTTTATATACAAACGTAAATCAAAATAGCATAGTGTATTTGATTAGTAGTCCAAATTATTTTTTTATAAAATAAAATCATATTGCTGTACCCATAAAGGACCCAAACCTTAGAGATGAAGTCTTTTAAAGTAATTTTACCTTGAAGTTTGAACTTCTAGAAATGTTAAAGAAAT
Organism: Hystrix cristata; assembly: GCA_004026905.1. NCBI lineage: Eukaryota > Metazoa > Chordata > Mammalia > Rodentia > Hystricidae > Hystrix > Hystrix cristata. The sequence goes on along the minus strand of PVJO010003444.1, from coordinate 74,291 downwards.
TGGTTGTATTCATTTATTCCAGAAAAATACACAGTGCATTTTCTATATTTAAAATGCCACGACAATACCAAGATCAATCATGTACAAATCCTACTCTCAGAGACTGACTAGTGGACAAGAGGATGTGAAAATACTAGAAGGTAATTAAGTACTCTTATGTATTTTCTTATAAAGTATATGGGATTTGGGATCAGAATATATCACAAACAATAATTTCTTTCAACTAGGTAGATTTCAGACAACATGATAAGGGAAATGAAATCTGAGCTACACTTTGAATACTAAGTATCTTTTAAACAATCAAATGGAACAGTAATCATCTTCCTGGTGAGGAAACAACATGGTCTGTGGTCTTCTATCTTGCTTACAGTGCCTGGCATTTAGTAGGTGTTTATAAATCTTTGCAGATGGACTGAATGCATGGATAAAATAAATAGTGGACTCATCAAAAGCACAGGGAAGAAAGGAGATGAATAAAGTGAGTTATGAATGTAGGTCCTCCATGGCAGCCCAACATTGATATTTAGATATTATTTTTGAGGCAATAAAGAGCAATTAAAATTAGTATTTTTTAAATTATGTAATTTAAGCCAGAGGCAATGAGCCATGTGACAAAACTGTGATACATAGTTGGAAAGTGTGATATATAAAGGTGGAAAAATTGACAGTAAGGGAAAGAAGTTTCTTCTTTTATTGATGGACTCTAATCAGATGAAAGATCAGAACCAATCAATTACTGTCTGTAGAAGAGGATACTTGGGCAGCAGTTTTTCAATATTCTTCCACAGGCAAACATATTTTCATTACAGAGCATAATTTGATTTAATGTCTTAAACATTCCTGGCATAGATTTTACACAATAGTTTCTAGGATTATTCAATTTAGCATTTACTATGTTTGTGTCTCTATAGAAGAGTATGCATTTTTGGAGACAGGAGATAAGTCTTGTCTCAGTATCTTACGTGTCTTTACATACTCGTTCAAAGTCTGTGGAATAATGACATGAAAGACTCTTTATATTCCAGTTTTCAGATGCTCTGTGTATCTGGGAACAGAGACCTGTAAGTTTACTAAAGGACTAGTCATGTTGCCAGCAAGGGAAATGGGTTCTGTGTGTTAGTTTCAGTGAGCTCTGCTGAGGTGTCTCGTCCCATGATAGGAACATCCATCCAGACCTTACGGACAGAATCAGAGTTCTGACCTTGTTCAAAGTCAAGGGGGAAACTAGCTTACAACAATTTTGCAAGGTAAATGCCACCTTGTGTGACACGGAGCAGGCTTTTTCCACCCTGATCTCATCTGCCTTTCTAATGGGTTCAAATCAGAGACGTTAGTAATTTTTCTGTTACAGTAGAATGGAAATATAAACAATCAGACCCAAGTTCCAGAAGGAATAATTTAGGCTAACCAGAAGGTAACAGTTTTCTAACAATGGCAATATGCTTTTATCATATTCTAAATTTTACTTGTGCGATGTTAAGAAATGGTCCTTTGCTCTAAAGTGTTTTGAATAACCATCAGTTGACCTAGGGAAAGCATGGCCATGCTTACTTTTCAATTTCATGTTACAGTAATTTTTTTCTTACTTAATTTATCTTTCATACTTTACCAAAAAATGAGGCAAGCCTTATAAATGCATTACCAGCAAAATAGATCACAACTTCAGTATAGTCTTCCCTCACCAAGTCGGTACAAGTTCAAACACTGAGGAAAGAGAACATTTTATTAAATATCACCTGAAGACAGCAGAATTGGAAACAGCGGAAAAGAAAAATGGTCACTGAAAAATTTAGTGCTGAGGGACACACACTATATTTTTCAGTATTTGCCATATTTATTGAAAAATCAATGGCAGATCTCCCGTAGTGTGGCTGTGCTGTGACAAACTCTTATTATAGGTTAACATCCTATTACACCAGTTCATTTGTGTAAAACTTTCTGCTAGATTGGCAAATATTAATAGCATTGGCAGATAAGATTCAAAAGCTAGAATATTTCAAGCATAAGATGAAAGGGAAGATCTCTGAAAATGGTGGTACTTAATTATTGTTTTTGTATAAATATTGTGCTAAAAATGTAACATTACTTAACAAAATACTTACAATCCAACAAGTAGAATCAACATTTAAAATAGATAAAGGAAGAGGATAAAGGACAAAAAATTAGAGTGATGATGAGTTAGAAATGAGAATAATCTATGCATTAAACATTGGGGGATTTTTATTCTTTGGTGAATTGGGCCATGGATATGGCTCTGAGATTTTGAGCAGCTAAAAAAGACCTGATTGGCTTTACAATCCACAGTGTTTGCTGAAACAAAAATACAAACTAGGTTGCTGCTCATGTATATTCTAATATTTTTTTTCCATTTCACACCCAGAGATAATTCTCTCTTGTGAATTCTCAGAGAGAATCCCATTGTGCTAGAACAGGGAGGCAATATTTTTATAATAGTTTTACAGTGAGTTTACTTACAATTTTCTTCTACATAGCCTGATAGAATTATACCCTAAAGCAACAAATTAATAAATCTCCGGGGAACTAATGTGCTTGAGGGGCAATGCTTCCTCTTGGAGTGGCATAATAAAACAAAGATTTTTGTGTACACAAAAGACTGGATGGGCTTTGTATCCATTCTCCCTTCCTCACATTTTTATTTTGTCTTTTTCTTTCGAAGCTTGAGTTTTTAAAAGTACCTAGTCCAGGTAACTTGTTCCTCTGGCTGACCACATGCTTAAGCGGTTTGTCTTTTTGGAGTTGGATCAACATAGTTTCATGAAAGTTGAGGAGCCTGACAAGAACATGTGGCCTAAGAGGAGGTCATTCTGCCTCCCCACAGAGGCGGCCCAGGAGTGTGAAGACTTCCCAGAGTGAGGAGACAACATACAGAGTGGACAAAAATGTTGCCAGCTAGTCCTCAGACAGAGGACTAATATCTAGAATACATAAAGATCTCAAAAAAGTTCATGTCCCCCCAAATAAATGACTCAATCAAAAATGGGCAAAGACATGAATAAACTCTTCTCAGAAGAGGAACAAATGGCTAATAAACATATGAAAAAATGTTCAACATCTCTGGCCATTAGAGAAATGCACATTAAAACAACACCGAGATTCTATTTTACTTTAGAAAACATGGCTGTCATCAAGAAATCAAATAATAACAAATGTTGGCAAGGCTGCAGGGAAAAAGGAACTCTTCTACATTGTTGGCAGGAATGTAAACCAGAAGAATGGTCTCTTCGAGATTATGGAAAAACAGCTTCCTGGCCATGACCTTCGGAGGATACCAAGTTAGCTTAGCAGAATCATGTCAGAGAGTAAATATAAACTCATTTATACCCTTATAAATTTTTCAGTGTGAGTTGTCAGTGTGACTCCAATAGAAATAACTTGAATCTCTGAAATTTGAGTCTGCAAGTTGATAGTATAAATTCACATAAGAAATGTAGAATGTCAGAAACTAAAATCAAAAGACAAGAGGAATAATACACATTGAAACCTCCATTGCCATCTTACTTGCCTTTTCTTCTTCTGTCCCACAATTCTCATAGCATCAGATTTGTCTCACCTCATCCACTAAACTGGAGCCCAGGATGGAATAGTTCCATCTAAAAAAAAATTTTGTTTAACTTTTTGCTTTTATTAGTACGTGCGTGCAATCCGTAATGAATACACTCATGTTGGGGAGTTGGGACATGTACATATTGCTTCTTAATGCTTTTTACTTCTCCTTCCTCACCCCTCCTTTACTTCTCCCTTTATCTTTACATCCCCTTCCCATTTGGAAAAGGTCCCTATTTCCTTCTAGTGGGTTTTTCTCTTTTCAGCAATAAGTATCAATATTATGGTAGGCAAGTTAATATGGGCTGAGTGAGAGTTGAATGAGTTAATTCAACTATTTTAAAAATTCCGTCTACATAAGTAAAAATCACTCTTCTAGTTTAGGTATAGCTAAAAGTTTCATTCATATATTTTCATTGTGAATTTAAGACATAGGACAAGAAAGAAAGAAAAATTGTGGGGCTATTGGACTGGAGGAAAGGAGCCTAAAAGTTGATTTAAGAAAATAGTTGACAATATATTTTTCTGTTTTTACTTGTTCTTCACAAATTGGAAACAAAGAAAAAGGAAACAACTATAACAACAAAACACTCTGAATCATGCTCTTTTATGATATTGGTTCCATATGTGGTACACAGCATTTTGTTCTTTGTCTGGCAGAGACAAAAGAGACAAGAAAGTGGCTGGGTAGTTGATGTGTTTAAGAACTTTGAATTTTTTGTTCTGGTCCAGTATCATCAGTGTGGATGTGGTTGCAAAGGCGAGAAATGAAGACCACAGAGAGTGGAGTCGAGTTTTAAGCTCCATAAGTTACTCCTGGGCCTGGGCAGAGCCACGTTGGGAATTAGGCGCATTTGCCCTGCTCCTCAGCCGGTAAATGGGTGTCCTCCCGACGGTTTCAAAGTGGTTCTGGCCGCGTTTAACTTCTCTCCCCGCGGGGGGCTAATCTCATAAAGATTTCAGCCACACAAGCAACAGTGTCTGGGGTGTAATGATCGCTTTGAAGTTTGTTTGCTCGCCAGAGCATTTAAACAGTTTAAATGCTCCAGGAATAGGATTAGATGCCCCAGTGAATTCATTTCATTTACCCCCAGCAGTGGTTTCCCGATACCATGAGAGGTTTACATGGTATCAATTTAGAGGCATGCTGCTTTTGAAGATTTTCCCCCTTCACCCTCTCAATTTTCTGCCTCTCTCAAGGTCTTCCTTAGAAAAATATTAAGGGTCAGGGGTCGATAGAAAGGGGCACTATTATTATGCCTTTAGAGCATGCAAAAGATAATTCTCTGAATTGTCTTTTAAAGTGTTTTTAGTTCAATGAGAAAAAAGCAGAGAGCAGCCACTTTGGAACTTGTATGAAGATTAAACATAAATTTTGAGGAGCTGTGTAGTCCCAGTTCTGGATCAGTCATGCCATCTAAAAGTGGAGAATTTTGATCACCGATGTGACAGGAGCAGCGCGGTGAATTAACATCAGACCCTTTCACCTTTGGACACTACAGGGAACGTCTGTCTCCTGCAAACAAAAGTAATGAGTGAGTTGTAGTGTCATTCAATGCCCAGCTGTCCTGGCATATTGATGCACTACACCGAAGAGTACATTATGTGTCTCCATCGTTGGATGTAGAAGGGAAAAGTTCTCTTGAGCTACTGTGGCTCCTGAAAATGATACTTGGGATGAGCAGGAATTAATATGGAGAACATTCAATATTCTACATATGGCAAATTTCCAAGAAAATGCACATTTTCTTGATATAAGGGTTTCTTGGGCAGGAGTGTAACTCAGCGGTAGAATGATCTTGGGCTCCATCCTCAACACTAGAGAAAATAAAAGAGAATACATTACTTTTTCGACACCTGCACTCTACTGGCCACCATAAATGATATATTTTAGCTAAAGTAAAATTTTTCATGAAGATTCTTGGGATATAAAATCAGTACTCATATGTAGACTTAACTTAGAGGCTTAATAGAGTTCTTACATATTTTTTTTTTCTTTTCTTTCTTCTTAAGAAGTTAGAATCAGTAATCTGTGCTCATTTTGTGATACTTAGAAAAGAATTATATTCACAGCTACACATAAAATTCCACAATATTGATACAAGAACTATTAAAACATTTTCTTTTTTCTATGTGTATTTTCCATAATTAATAATTGGTAACAGTATAAATAAATTCTTTCTTCACAGAGGTTGTAGATCATAAACATTTCTCCATGGTATCAAATTGTTATTAATCTAATTTTAAAAGCTTAACAATATTTCACTACATGAGTATATCGTAATTTTATTAGTATTTTGTTAGATAATTAGAATTTCCCCCATCTTATATATGTAGACTCTATATATTAGAAATAGTTGTGATTATTTTATTAGGATGAATTTCTACAATTAGAATTATTGGGCTAGAATTAGAGGTTCTGAATATTTTAAGAATTCTGAGTCCATATACAGAGTCCACCATATATATATATATATACACACTTCAGAAAAAGAAACACTTATATAAATATTTTAATGCTAAATGTATTGAGACATCATGAGAGTAATACTAGTTACCTTTGGCCTCTACAATTACAAGAGGTGCTCCAAGTGGTGGCCATTAACTTCCAGACATTTATTAGTACGGCAAACTGCTGTTCAGGTGACCTTGGTCACTGAGACTGCTGCACATCCATTTTCAATTTCTTCTTTAAGGGCCGGCAGTGTAGTGGGCTTTCTGTGATATATCACATCCTCTAGAGTCCCCCATATGAGAGTAACACCATTATTTGAAGAAACATACTATTTTAATTTTCCTGACGTATGTATACATTTTGGGCAGACCGTATATTCAAATGTTTTTTCAGCAATGCTCTGTAACATTATTGGAGAAGTTTAATTTTTTAAAATACGCTTATTTGCTTTTAGATTTTTTTTCCTACTCCAGTCATCTGCCTGTTTTTCTTTGAGGATATTCATGTTATTCTTAGTGATTTTTTTTTAAGTTTATCATATTGGGACTATCGCCTTTCTCTGAATTTTCTACAAATATCTCCCCAGGCTGAGAATTATAATTTTGCTATATCTCATATCACATTCTTATCTTGCTGCTATTGCATCTGAATAAACCCTTGTAAATGACCCATTTTAGAACTATACAGATTATTACAATATAAAAAATAATTCATGCTTGGGAATTATGAGGAATTGCTTCAGCGTGTGGAGGCCAATCAGAAAATTGCTTAAGGTATAACACATTTTTTAAGGGAGTATACATTTCACCTAATTTAGTCCTCACTGGATGGCCGTGTTTATTCCTTTTCCCCACATGTGCCTCTTCGGAAATACTCCCCACCACCCTCCAGCCCTATCACCACTTTTCTCTGTTTTTCCCTGAAGGAGAAAACTTTTTAAAATCTGAGTGAGCAATCAATTGATCCTCTCTTCCCAGTCTGGTTAGATTACCTAGGGACCTGGCAGCTGAACTCTTCGAGTATGGATTGCTTACCTCACACAAAAGGCCCTGCTGCAGAAAATGCTAATATCTCTGCTTGAACCTATTTTAAGGAACATGTCGTATCCCATACTTACTAGTACCATGCATAATCAGCCAGGTAATGTTGCTTGGTGCTCTTTATTCTGATCACACGTTTGTTTAGCTTGCCAACAATGAACTGGCGTAATACCTTCCTACAGTCATAATTTTCTCATTTTCTTTAGGAATATTCTAGGCACTGACTAGTTTTTAATTTTTCTTGATGACTCAGGGAATCTAGGTGGAATTTCTTTTTGACCTTGAGTTAAGAATTTCTCTTACATCGTATTCACCACCACTTTGTGATCAAGATATATTTCATTTTCACTTGAAAATTGAACTTTGTGTTTTGCTAAACATTTATGTAGAATGAATGAGACAATCTAGAAGATATGCCCAGATACCAGGTAATTAGAAATATGTTTTCCTATTGCTATTAATTTTGCATACCTAATTATAATATGTTCATTTATACAATCATAGAAGTACTTGTAGCTTTCCGTTTTAGAGTAAAAAGGCTTGTTTCATGGTGTGGCCAATGAGACAGATTATGGAGGTCTTCAACTGTACATGCTGTAGGAACAAGCACCACTTAAGCTAGGCTGTGCTTCCTAAACAAGTATTTAATCTCCTCATTAAAGATATATGAAACTAAAAATCACTGAGCTCCGGTGGTTAGAGCATTTTAGCGGAACTAATGGATACACCTTGTCTAACATTAGAAACTTCACTTGTGGTTTACAGTTATACGTGAAGAGAAAACATGAATCTAGAAATAAGATTTCTGGCTAGACTAATAATTGACCTGTGAATTCTGGATAAGCAGGTCTCATAAACATATAACATATGGAATAAACTATTGCCAATTCACATTCTCGCACATTAAATAGATACGGTGAACTCTTTTATTATAAAGTTTAAGATTAAAGAGAGCAAAATCCTTCTTGGATACGTGCCCTACTAAGCCTCATTAAAAACAGTCTTAACTGTGCAAATTTAAACCCCTGACAAACTGATATCATGAACTATTTCAATTTAAAATTATTCTACAAGACTTGTTTGGAGACATAAAAAAACAGACTTCATTTCAACAGACAAATAGAATCAAAAATACTGATTTTTTTAGGAAAAGAATAAATAAGAATGCTAGTCATTTGGACAAACACTCAGATTTTAAAATGAGTCTCATATAAACCACTTTATCAATAATACTAGAATATGTCTACAAGAATCTCAGGAGATTCATTACCTATTCATTTTGCTACTAGATTTGAAAGTTTTGTTTTTGACTACACTTGTTTAAACCATGCAAGAGAATATGATGAACACACGAAAGAGGTTGTAAGCTCCACAAAACCAGGAACTATGTCTAACTTCTTAAAAATCCAAAATGAGGCCCACTAAATAACACACATTTAGGTTTTAATAAATCAGTGAAAGGTCTTGAAGGTCATATACAAAGAGTGGCTAGGTCGTTAAGTAATACGGCCATCTACTTTGGCTGGAGGGCACTTAGCAAGGCACGGTTGTCACATAGTCCCTACTCTGAGTCATTGCTAACTCTTCTCTTCATTACTCTTTGGGTAGATGTGTTTCCAGACATTTCACTTATGCTTTTGTAGTTCTCATTTAGTAGAAGTAAAACAGCTAAATGCAAAACTCTATTAAAGTTTCAATCTGACTGAAGGGACTTTTAATTCTAAGAACGCAATCAGGCGGCCAATAAGAACTAGGACAAATGTGGGTTGCAAAATGGAAAATAGCTTTCCAAATGACATTTTAACCCAGGCGATGTCCCATTTCTCTGGACAGTTGGAAACTTTCCACCACCATAGGTGCAGAAAGCCTTAATAGAAGTTTTTCAGGGAGTATTTTTGAGAAATCTGTAAGAATGAACCAAAGCTCTATTGGTGCTAATGCTACACAAGATATAAAAGTATATAAAAATGAATTAGGAAGAAGGAACACAATACCCTAGTCAATGACAGGGGCAGACTTCTGGCCCCTGGCCACCCCTGCGAAGGCATTCTCTCCAAAGTCCTTGTGCAGAGTTTACCCAAATTCTCCTCTTGGTCACCCATCTGACTCATACCCACAATCATTTCTAGCTTTTTCTCTTGTAGATTAATATTTGCTAGATTGTACATGGTTGATTCCATACTGTAAGTTCAGTCCTTTTAGTTGACTGTTTTGGTAATGTTCTCTCAAAATTCTAACTGAACCTGTTTGGCCAAACAGACAGAAATAATAGAGCCCAATGACAGCATCGTCATCATCCTGCCTCCTTGACTAGATAGTGCAGGTGAGCACACCCTTTGGACACAATCTACTCATAGTGAACTCGTGTAAAACTGCAGGCTTTGCTGATACAACACTCAGGATAATTCGAGATGAGAAAGCTGCTCTGGGGATGACCAGCTACTATCTGGACACAGCTTCCTGCACTTCTTCAAAAAGTCATTGTAAATAGCTAATAGAACACAAAGTCAGTTTTCAATTTCAGTGGACAAAATTATATTTGCCTAACTGAAAGAAGTCATAAATACATGCTGACTCTGCAAAAGAGGCATTTTTGTATCACAAAATAAGAACTAAGCAAAGAGTTGAAGTCTGGCGGACCACAATAGCCAGGGATTGTGAAAGGTCTCTACTTTCTGTCGGGCAGGGATTGTCTAAAAGTTTATAACTGAGATACCAAATTTGTGGTATACGACATTTTTGTGGGTCTAAGGAGAAGAGAAAGCAGAAACTTCTTGTGAAAAACTTGATATCCCTATTGAAAAAAGACACTCCATCTTTCCTTGTTCCAATGCACTCTGCAGTGTAATCTTTAGAAGAGAGAGCAAAAACCTGTCTTTGGCTCATATATTAAGGGTTTTTGTTTTTTATGAGTTTATATGATTTTATGCTGGTATTTTGAAAATCATTATGCTCGCCAGTGGCTGTTCTTGTTTTGCGTATTTTAACCTATTCAACTCTATCACTTTTATTTGGATAGTTTACCGTGAGGCCATTCAAAGGCAAATATATAAAGTAAATATTGTTGTTATGAGGGCATGCTTTTGGGTACTAAAAAAGATACTGTGGGTATGGTAAATGATAGCCATATGGGGTAGAAAGAGAAAACAACTGTCCATAATTTTTAAGAGAGGAGTCATGAAAAGGAGTTGGAGCAGACATTGCTCACTATCATGAGTTATTGAAAAGGGAAAAAAAGTAGCTTCAAAAGTTACTCTGAGTCTATAAAGAGTAGGTTCATTGTAAAAGTGCACACACTCATCTCCCTTTCTAATTTCACTTTAGCAGGAATCCTCAGTGTTCCTTGAGTCTGTCGCCAACTCCTGGCTTTACACCTACTGTGTTTGCTACTCTGATATTTGCATGTGAGTCTCAGGTCAAAGGGCGTCTGATGCTACAGGCCTTTCCTGACCACCCTGTAAAAAATAGCAAGGACTCTTCCTGCTCTGTGGGTCTTCAACCTGCTTCCTGTTTTATTTCTGTGCATAGCACTTTTATGTCAAATATATATGTATATTTTCCTGTAGAACCTCTTGTCACCTCTCACTATTATGAAAGTTGTGCTAGAACAGATTTTGATTTCTTTCCTGTTATCTTTTTTTGTGTATAAAAACTTTACTTGGTACCTACTAGGTGCTCCACATATTTCTTTGGATGAATGAAATTATAGACAGATGGAAATAACAGACTCTTAAATAAAATCTTATTGTTTAGGAAATAAATGTACACTTTATAATATATTCACAATAATTGGGGTCCCTGTCTGTTTATATACGTATTTTGTTGATGTCCTAACACTCAACCTTTAACAATCAGAATTCATGTCATGCAAAATAAAGTATTTTTGGTACTAACTGATTTAAGATTTTTCGCACTGACCTAACACTTTTTATTAATAAAAATAAGGCTTTTTTATGGGAGAAAAGATCACAACAGTAGTGTTAACAACTGAAGATAAATACACAGTGGAAATGTTCTGAAAGTTGAATACTGTTAAAAGTGGTGTGTTTCTGCCCAAATGTAACTTTTTTTTTTAAAGAAACTATGTGCATCAAAGAAGTTTTAGATACTATTGAAAAATACAACAAAAATGTGAATCACATTTTATTTCACCATAAATAATGACATGTTAACCTAATATATACCTTATATAAGGATTTTAGATGGTATTTTAACATGTTGGTATTATATGAATAATATTTACTTTATTTGCTTTTTTAAATTGAATACTCTATCAAAAATATGCTCCATATTTTTTAATGTTGCTCTATAAATATTTTAATAGCTTCCTAATATTTTACCTTATGAACAAAGACTACTAATTTAGGCATCTCCTATTGTTAGACACTTAAATTGTTTAGGTGTTTACAATTATAAGCAACATTGCAATGATCGACTGTAAACATTTATATCTATGGATGATTATCTCGTAAAGTGAATCTTTATAAGTAGAAATTTTGCATCACAGGTAGTATGCTTTTCATTTACTTCATATTTTCCTTCAAGTTATTCTTCAGATATTATAGCAAATTATTTTTCCAATATCAGTGTATAAGAATATAAGCATATTAATTTTGTATAATGAGAAGGTGAAAATTTTGATATTCTGACAGCTAAGATGAAGATTTATTTTAGAATAAGATTTCCTTTGTTTGGAAAATTACTTTAATACATGCTTATGGTAAAAGGTAAGTTCACACATTGTTTGGGAGTCATCTTGTGTTAGAGTGTCAGGGGGGCTGGAATAACTGCTTTGTGTAAGGCGACAGATAAAACAACACATTTTCATTCTGAGTTAGGGAAGACAGTGAGAGTCCTGGGACAGCTGAAAAGCCCCATGGAGTTTGCAAGTTTCACTTGTCCATGAGTAGTCTTACTTAAAGCAAAATAAGATACAACTGTTGAAGTTGCTTACACTATAGAAACCCATCTTATGTAAAGTTAACTTTACTTGTGAAAGCTTGTGTGCTGGAGTGTTTTAGTAGAAACTGAAGGAAGGATAAGTGTTATTTTGGGGTCTCTGTGGGGGAGTCTTTCATTGGTTAGCATAGAGACAGACGCCCAAGGGAAGAGGGAGTCATGAAAGTCAAGTCCTTTGGAATATGCTGAAATCTTAGAAAGGAGCTTATATTTCTCATTTCATCAGCAGAAGGAAGAGATACATACAATTGATCCAAGTCCATTAATTTCCTAGACGAAGGAGGGCTTCGAGTGACAGACAACTGGTTTATATATTAGTAAAACACAGATATCATTTTCGAAGACCTTCTAATGCACATATTAAAGTTGTTAAAGAAGACAGTGATCAAGGAAGTTCCATTATTGTTTTCATTAAATCAAGAATAGAAAGAAGCATAGAATCTGTTAAATCATGTTTCCTGGTGATCGCAATGTAAAAGTAGATCAGCACGAAGGAATTCAAGGAAGGGAAGAGTTGCAAGACTTAGCAAATTAAAATATTCTACATTTACACAAAGGCATTTGTTCATTTTTTTTCTCTGAAATCTCAATTTCCCAGCGTGTCCTCTATTGTATCTGATAATCCTAAGCCTGGACTTCTTCCAAGGATGAGACGACCATTAAATGACAGCAGTGTGGATCCTATTGAAAGAATACAGAACGTCCTGTGTCAGAGTGGTGGATTAAAGACTTGGAGGTGGCAGTTCTACGAGATTAGTCTAGTGCAGTCATTGCCTCTAGTAATTAGTTATTTCATGAGCCACTCAAGCTTTATGTAATTACTAAACTGAAAAGCATAGCACTCTTCATTTGGCCTAGGTCGGTGCAGATGTCCAAGATTCCGAGACAAAAAGACAGCTCCTTTAACAGAACTGCAAAACTTTGGTTGTATTGATCTCTGGAGCTGTGACATGCTGGACACTCGTTGGCTCACTGCATTCTCCTGTCTGGATGGAAACCTCAGAACTTCTCTGATGTCAGTGCCCAAGAAAAGAACTTTCCTGATTTTTCTGTGTTTAGTATTTGGCCTTCCACAACACTGAAGAAAGTTACTGACATTGCACATCATTTAATATTTAGAGTCGTCTGGTTACATCACCTACAAATCACATTGTTACCAAAACATCATCTTTTGATTTCTATCATTTTAATGTGGTAGATCTTAGAAATATAGTGTATTGCCTTGGTTTGGGCGGTAAAGAAACATAAGTTTGTGATCCTTGTTTGCCATTTCATCTACTAACGACCTAACAATTTTAGCCTTAGACTTATAACTCAAGGAAACATACTTTTGTGTTTCAGAAAACATTTGTAAGAATGTTTGTAGCTACTTAATTAGCAGTAGACAAGAACTAGAAACAATTAAGTGTCACTCAGTAGAAATGGATACATATTAAAAACTAAAGCTATAAGAAACGAGATGGATGATTATCACAAAGACAATGCCGAGTGGAAGAATTCAGGTGCAGAAGAAGATACTGACAATTCCACTTATGAGAAGTAAAAATAAACAGGCAAAAGTAAACTGTCAGGCTTAGGGATATATGCTTGAGTATAAAAGCACAAGAAAAGAAATGACCATAAAAATCAGGACAATGATTGTCTTTGAGAAAAAGGAAGGGGAAGTCTTTGGGAAAGGAAATGAAGGGGTGCATGTGGGGGACAGGCAATGTAATAATTCTTAATGTAGTTCACAGATGTTTGGTTTCCAAAAAATCATTGGGCTATACATCTTGGCTTTGCACAGTTATTTTTGTATGTCATATTTTACAATTAAAGGTTAAAAATTAGAACAAACTCAAACTTTGGACAAGTTTCACATAATTGCATTCTCTTTTAATTTATTAGAACATAAATTAATAGCATTTTCTCATAGTTCTATTCTTGATTGTGAAAGTCCCCTTGATTGCAATCCCCAGCATCAAAGAAGTATTATGTTCAGTCACAAAATAGCATATTTAGCTTACTAATATTTAATGCCTAACTTGTTAATATCTAATAGTAGGAGCTTTTAGAGAAAAATAAAAAAGGTATTACTGAAAATATTGATTGCATTCCTATTTGATTTTAAAGGAACTATTTGGGATTTGGCTTGGGAATTATCCAGAATTATAAACCTGAGTGTCTTGCATGGAGTTATTATTTAAGAACTGAGTTTGGTAAAAGGCATCACAACATTGATTGTTGTAAAAACCCATCTTCTGTCATCGAGCAAGTTGCAGGATGATTTCTCACATTACTTTTAGCAGATATGCTTATAAATTTAAAATTAAATATCCTGTTCCCACTTCCTATTAAGAGAGGTCTAACAGGTAAAAAAACCAACCAAAATCAGTGAACTGGATTTAGATTTCTAAGTGTTTGTATGAGCAGGTGTACCTTTGGTTTTCCCTCCTGTCCTTGTCAGCAGGGGAAATGCCACTTATGTATTGGCATGTGGTATGATTTCACTGCTGAGATGACAGACATCTGCGCAAGCAGCTGGACTGAAAGCAGAAGGCTGGAGAAGCACAGGTCTAGTCCAGGTGATGGCCAAAAATAAAAGAGGCAAAGGGTGACAGAGAATCATAGGAAAACAGGTCACTTCAAACCCTTGGATCAACCTCTCATTTATTTGATGTGTGTCTGTTAAAGTGACAGGGACACAGGTCCCTTCTGGGTCAAAACACTCTATTTTTAAGTGATTGATATATAAGTATATTCGTGAACTAATGGCACCATCTTCTTGTCTCCCAGCTCTTTGTTTAAACAGCTCTGAGTCTGAGGTGGTCATCGTTAACCCCACTTGCCCTGAAGCCCAAGGTGGTAAGCTTTGCTGAAGGAAGACACAGTCGATCGGCAGCTTCACTCATACCAGAACTCACGACCGAGGTGTTGAGCCAGTAGGTCGGTTCTCTATGCCGAAGGGGTGATGAAATCCTGCGCCATTATTCCCACTTAGATGAATACGAACAGGCAGGAGGCTACACATTTGGGTTTAGGCTGGTTAAATGAGACAACACAGTAACCTCTGGTTTCTACAATTTCTTTTTCAACTCAGCCTGGCTGTATTGTGTTGGAGAGATATGAATGACAATACAAAGGTCAAAAAGGCATTCTAGTTCTGGTACAGCAGACAATAAGGATACAAACAAAGCTCTTTTTACCGGCTTCCACTGACGCATGAAGAACCCATTATTGGGCCATTTGTATGTTTTCTCTAAAATGGCAACCCTTGGCAGTGATGTCATGGTAATGATATGTTACAATGCCCTGCAAAAAGCTTGCACAGGAAAAGGCTGTGGAAACGCAGTGTCTCTTCTGTTATGGAGAAAGGTCAAACTCTTGTCGCTCTTGCTGACACGGCACGAGTCCTAATCTCTGCACTTTGTAGTCAACCAGAAATGGAGTGGGCACATTAGACAGCTTGTTCAGGGTTCCTGACTGCACTAACCGTAAATTAGCTCAGTCCTACACATGCACAAGCAAAAATCTCAGTTTAGACTTTCTTGCCTAAAGTACTGTAATGATAGTCCTCAGGCCTGTTATTACATCTGAAATTACAGTCAAATGGCTATGATTTGGCAGCCACCAGAGGAAAAAGATTCTTTTGTTGGGACATTTTGGTTAGATCATTCTGCACTACTGGGACATTGATGAAGGCCATCTTAGCAGGACAGAAATGAGGCAAGATAAGACAAAACAAGTCTGAAAAGAAATATTTTGAGAGCTTCTAAATTATCGAACAATTTGTAGTTATTGACTTAATAAAATGAAAATATTTACAAGCATATCTTAAGTGAGGGTCATCAGTGTATGATTGTTTGTTCTTTCATTTTAATTTAAGAGTTTCTGTAAGAATTATGTACAGAGAACAGAAGATATTTAGCTATCCGGTATGAATTTGATTATTTGGCTTGAACCACCGCTTTAGACAGAATCATAACAATTTCTATTTAAAATATGGTCTCGGATTTTTTTAAGTATAAATGGTATTCATACTAAAATATTTATCTGTATTTTCGAGTCCTTCTGTATTTTTAATCTTTTTCTATCTTGTAACAGCAACAACCAGCATTTCCCTTTCTTACATTTAATTTTTTTTTACCTTTTTTATTGTACATATGCCCTTCTTAAGTCATAAAGAGGATTTTTGGAGACCAGTATATATCAATATCCTTATAATTTGTTCAGTTGTAATGCCATTTTGTTCTAAGTGATATTTGGTGCTCTCTTTTATTATTAATAATGTAGGTGAAATTATCAATAGAACAATGCAACACGATTTTCTGTACTACCTTGCTTCTCTCTTACTTTAGTTATCTGTGTCTAAAAATTATTATTGGTAGTGTATTTTGTAACAGTAAAACTCAAGGCTACCAAAATTTTCCTTGTTAACACTCCAATGCTCCAAAATAGTGTGGAAAGAAAGTGGTATGATTCTTTATTATTATTACATCTGGGTCGCTTAATTTTGGATCCTTATTTCAAAGCTTAGTTTGCTATCCATAAATAAAACTAAACCTCAAAGTTTCCCAGGAAAGTAGAGTATAAAGAAAGGAGAAGCTATGGAGGATTAGGTCTGGGTCCATGGTGAAAAATGATAAGTGGTTATTCACTTAAAACCCTTCAACTCCTCTTGAGTGTGCCTTAAAAATGGAGTAATTCTCAATTTTTATTACTGAGACCCATATCCTAACTAATTTAGGCATTTTTCTGTGATTAATATACCTTTGAAACAGTAGCAATTAAATCATAAGTGCTCAGTAAAGGAAAGATGAATGAGACAGAGGGGGAGAGAGAAAAAGGTGAGAGGGGAGAGGGAGGAAGTTTTCTCTATCCATTTTTTGATATCTACTTGGTTTTATGGTATATGTTGGCCTGATTTTTCCTATCTCTCTGAAACACTAAAAGAAATCTTTATAAAACTTTAAGCCATCTGAGGAACTTGTGCTCTACTGCATTCAATTTGGGCAGTGCTTTGAGGAATCTGTGAGTATTTTGCTTTTGCCCTCGGTCTTTGGGGGCAGTGTAATAAAATAGCTATAATAATAGGGAAAGGAAATGGGGAAGAAATCATGTGACCAAATGACTTATGGAGAAACATGTTTCCCTGGTGTTCCCATTCATTTATCTCTACTGTATAATGCATTTTTCTTGTTTTACTGGGTAATTAAACCTTCAACACTCCCAAGTTTGCAAGGGATCTGAATCTCATTACGGAGAGATGCCTGAGTTTGATTCTCTTGTATTATTATCGGAGTTGGCCTCTTGCAAAGGGAATGCTTTTGATAATGTTTGGAGAGGTCTCTAAGGAGCGTCCCTACTCGGGGCAAGCTAAGCACTGTCACATGTCTTGGCAGGGTTTGCTGAACTCTCAGGTTAAGTCCTACAGCTGTTTCTTCCCCTCCCATCTAAATTTTGTTTTAAACTTATTGCCTTGTCTGCTTCTTAGCAGAGCAGGATCGCTTTTCAGAGGTAGAGCTATTCTTTTCTTTCAAGTTACATTTTTATGAAAAGAAAAATAGAAGAATCCACATCAAAGCCCTTACGGGGGAGACCACAGGTTTTCTGCATGTGTCTCCTTCAGTGTAACAGTAGTCTGATACCAACCCCGGAGATGAATTATTTAAGAGTGACACTTTCTATTTCGACCCCATGGATCTAAAGTTAGCTCTTGTGTCATGTGTCTTTAATCTGAAATCCACAGCAACGATAAGAATTTGCATTTATTTGTTTTTGAATCTAAGGAAGGAAAGCTATAAACTTCGATTTCGAAGGTTGCTTTGTTAAGGATGCTTAGATCATGCACTTTTGCTTTACTTATTTTTTTTTTTTTCGATCATGAATACGCAAAGTAAAGTGGTTGTAACATTTTTCCCCTGGGGAAAAAAAATCACCGAAATAGTCACCAAGAATGTCTGCCTTGTTTAGGAATGTACTGTATGTGAAAACTAAGAGATGATGCAGTTTCACAATGTGGCAGTTTTGGACAAGAACTTCATAATATGCAGATACTCCTAGAAATAGAAGATGCAGTATGAAAGACTGAATACTATATTTGCTTTTTCAAAGAGAAATCAGAAGCTGCAGCTATAGCTGACTGGTATTGTGCTTGTCTGGCACGCTTGAGGTCCTGAGTTCTAAATCCCAGTGCTGTCAAAAACAGAAAAAAAAAAGAAATCAAGAGAAAATTGTATTCTAAGACCTCAACAGCTAAATGAACTAATGGATAAGCCAGTGGAGGGAGATTTCAAAATCTTGAAATAAAATTTTAAATATATTTATTAGACTATCTGACTTTTCAAATATATTTGGATTGGACAAACCTAGACATTTTGGCTAAAAGAAATAATGAAGCATCATCTCATGGAATTTTAGAGTATATGAACTTCTAGTAGTTAATCATTTTGTAGGTAATAAAATGACTGAGAAATGAAGATTGTATTCTTTCTATTTTTTACTGAATATTTCTTGTGTAGCATTTTAATTTTAATATATTTCTCTAGAAAGAAACAGGACAATATTGAATTTTCAAGAAAGCTCAAGTTTTTTTTTTTTTTCTAATGTTGATTTTGTATGTTAGCAGAAAAAAATCATTCGACTCTCTGGGAAATTTGGATAGTGGTGGGGACACTGCTATAAATTGTGAGCACAAATCGGGCACTGAACTTCTGAATCCTGAAGTGCTTATGTGTCCTCACTTCAGGCGCTAATGGTGCATGAGTTGATAAATATGTATTTGTGATCATATATTTTCTCTGAAAATCTCACTGAACTAGTTCGTGTTGTTATTATAATTCTGATTCTGATTTTTCTGTCTTTAAATCAGAGGACTGGATTGCATATTTTAACATCAAGAATAATTTGCTCCTCTTCTCAATTCCCAACCCACCTCTACCCCCATAAAAAGAAAGAAATTCTCTTCAAGAGCATTAAAAACTCAGAAATCAGATGTGGTTTTTGTAGATATTCATTATGAATTTGCAGCAAATTATAATTACAGAGACAGCCAAACCCAAAGCCACACATGAGAACAGAGGAATAGGGACTGGGACTTAAGTGATTCAGGAAGGAAAAACCTTCTTCAATACTTAAATGTCTTACATTTTTCAGCTTGACAAATAGACTAGATGTACAATTGAGAAACAGGACACCCACCCTGCTTTAGGAGCCTCTGGCCAGGGAACAGGGCTCAGTTTATCTCCCATAGAGGAACACATCATTGGAATTTTGAAGTGTTCTGATTGCAAATGAGCTGGGATTGAATCTTGGCTGCTCTGTTTGCTAAAAGCAACCATGAGTGATTTAAACTTTCTGAATTTATTTTTCCTCTTTCTGCTATAAGTGAGGAAAAGAGTACTCAATTACTAGGGTCATTGTTAAAAATGGACATAATCTTCACCCAACACATGATATGCTGAATAAAAAAGAGGTATAGTGATGTTCTTGGTTGGATTTTTGACAACACGTGCCTCCTATGAGGAGTAAATTGAAAATCTCTGGGGATTGTTAATCAGGACTGCATCGTCAGGGAGTCTGGAAACATGGGGGATGACCTGTTTTGAGCATGGATGAGGCGCGGGGAGCTTTTGGAAGTCAGCCTATGAAAGGCAGAGAGATGCATTAGGTGCGAATAACAAATTACTTGTAATGACTCCATTTTTTATTGGCAGCTGGCTTCAGGAGGTTGCCTGCCTTGATTGAAGTGAGATATCGCCTCATATCTTGATACACAGATGGTATTGTGAAACCAAGTACATATTTTCATGTAGTAATTTTGTTAACTTTCTGGTATTACAGTTGTCCTTTGTGTTTAATAGTGAGTATTTATGGTTTTGCCTTGTTTCTATCAGAGTCCTTCCTTCCCGTCTCTTCGGGAAGCAGTCAATTAATGTCCAGTGGAATATAAACTGCACTCTCTACCAGTTCCAGACAAGTAATTTGCATGGGCTTGATGCCACACGCAGCTCCCGGGGATCCACTGAAGAAACCAACTACTGTTTTACATTACGGCTTTTCATAGGGATTGATTTTGGATGGGCACCTGTAAGTCTTGTTGGAGTCTCAGTACTGTTGCTTGGATTGATGGAGCCTCGATCTTCTTTTCCTCTGGACATGAAGAAAGAAATATGGAGCCTCGGTAAATGGCAGAGACACCTTTGGATAGCCAGAGTAGAAAACA
This sequence comes from Hystrix cristata, assembly GCA_004026905.1. Taxonomy (NCBI): domain Eukaryota; kingdom Metazoa; phylum Chordata; class Mammalia; order Rodentia; family Hystricidae; genus Hystrix; species Hystrix cristata. The sequence continues at coordinate 54,070 of PVJO010003444.1, read as the reverse complement.
ACTGAAAAAAAGGGATCAAAAGTACCAAAGCAAAGCACAGAAAGGGCCCCTAACACAGGTCGATTCCTTTCAGTGTGAGGAAGCTGGTTAATCCACCGTGCTCAAGAAGTTCACTCTTGTTTACCATGTTACTTCTCTGAGTAAGTACATACCTCCTTCATTTGTAATACTGAAACTTGCCTGGATAGAGTCTTACCTGACACTTCAGTTATCTCAGCCCACAATCGGATTTTCTTTGTAGGAGCTAGTTTTGATTGTGTTTTCTAAAATTCTAAAGGCATTTATGATATATTTTTAAATAACAGAATAGTAATCAGCAGAGAAGAGAATACATTCTATCTATAATTCTTCTCTCTGTAAACCACTATATTTTGGAATATATATTATTCTGCATATTCTTTTATTTCTGTGTGTATATACTTATGCTTACATCAACAGTTTTAAAAGAAATGATTTAATATTAAATTTTTTGTGATTTTTTTGCTAAAACAATAGGCGTGATTTTATAACTGAATTTTTACTATTATAAGCAATGGATGATGAGATACTTGTAGGTAAGACATGACACGTATTTTTTAAAATTTCAAAGGAAAAATTCTGAAAATTGGAAATAATGACCAGTGTGTGTATATCGTTTAAAGGTACTGATATATATATACACGCACATATATATATCCCTACATATATGCCTTGCAGACTACACTTACCGATTTATACTTCTACTAATAATATCTGAGAATTTGTACACTCACAAAAATATTATTATTAATATCAGAAATTTATCAATGAGAGCTGTAAGATGTGGGCACTAAGGCGCATCCCATGGGTAGATCTGTAGACACAGGCTCTATGCAGCTTTTACAATTAGTAATGTGCATAAAGCACTTTTTTCTCATAAAGCTTCAAGAATTTTGAATTGTGCGAGTGTTTACACACAGCTACAGGATTAACTAAGTTGGCGATTCACTTTTATTGAACAAATAGCTTTATATATTTTAACTGAGATACTGCCTATCCGTATTAACTATTTTGAAAGGTAGAGACTTAAACTCATTAAAATAGTGTAATAGAGATAAAAGGAAGTATTTAATATACCCTACATAGCAGTATCTGATTGTTTGTAACTGAATTCAATATGATTTACCTTGTTAAAATACAAGGTGCATGGAAATCTTTATGCAAGTATGGTTCCACGTAATGGGCAGCATTCAACTTCATCTGGCGCTATTTTTCCGTTACTGTTGCTACCATTTAACTAAAAGTGTTTTTAAAAATTATTTTCAAAATGTTGATCTGGTTACCTGAAACATTTCACTTTCTGAGGCCAGGAAATACACTCTTGAAGATTCTTAGTAAGAGACAGGAAAGCAGAAGATGTGTAACGTAAGGAGAGATGGGTTCAGAGTGACATTGAATGAGCTGATTCAATTTGCCTCTAAGTCACTCTGTTTGGTCAGAGAAAGTGTGGAGGTCCTGGATTTCAAGCTACCAAATTTACCTGACTGGAAGCTGAGTGACTGGGGTCACCACAATGGAGCACTTCACAATACTTACCTAATTCGGCTGAAATAGCCTCCTAGCAGCTCCCTGATGCTTTCAGGTCAGAGTTAGATCCAGCTGACAGCATGGGCCCTGACCAGAGAATTATCAAACCCTGAAAGATGCAGATGCTAGCAATAGGGGGGGAGGGCAGAGAGAGAGAGAGAGAGTGAGAGAGAGAGAGAGAGAGAGAGAGAGAGAAAGAGAGAGAGAGAGAGAAGGAAAAACAGAGGGAAAGGGTGTTATAAAAATCCCATCTCACAAATGGCCGTACCTTTCTCACCTTGACAGGGAAAGTAGATCTTCTAGAAATGTTTCGACTGGCTTCTTTGTCTGGGTGACTCGAATGCTGGAAGATGAAAACCTTCCTGATCCCTCCAGCTATTTCCGTTAACTCCTTGAAGACCAAAATCACGTGTGCGCTCAACTGCTGAACTGTTTTAATGAGGTGCCACTGATTTTAATGGGGCAAAAAAGATGGATGATTTACACCAGATGTCCATAAGGGCCATTCGGGGATTGCTTTGCTGGACACATAGTACATCATGTTGCTCGTTGAATTCTTAAGGGGTTAACTTGACCTTTCCCTTTAACACAGCACTAAAAATAATGTAATTTCCATTCTCAGCGTCTCTTTTATTTATATAGAAAAGCTTCATGACGAACCCACCAGGCCTCTAAGAGCAAGTCTGTCATTTATTCCTTTGCCATCCATAAACCCTAGTGGGTGATTCTAAAAGCGGGACTAGATGCTGGTGGATGCTTCACTCAGGAGCACGATGGGGGCTTTGACTATCAGTCCTGCCAGTGCTGAATCGCGCCAGAATGAACGCTGATTTCAACACTGCTAGTCAGTGTCTTATGTCTCATTTCTAAGAAGTTGATTCATCTCAGATAACCCATATTCTTGCTCATTTGGAGTATGAAGATAAAATAAAAAATAAGAAAAAAGCAGTATAAGTCGTTTCTTAAATATAGCATCCTACGTATTATGTTGTGCTGTTACTATTTTCTACCTTCTGGTGAACTAGGCTTCATCTTTTGTTAAAAATTATCAAATTGGAAGTGATCTATAAGATGTAAATTTGACACACACAGACCTGGATTCTTAAATTGGAGCATTTTCTGTTTAAGAACAGAGTGCTGTACTTCTGAGTGCTAACATTTTGTCCTTTGCCTGAGCCCAAAATAGGATTTGATATTCTACCCTGAGGTCATTATGTGTTTACTCTAATTCCTTACGAAAAAGAATTCTTTTATTTGGTGGAGTTATCGTGGCTTTTGGAGGTAGAGAAGCTTCCTCTTTTGCCATAAATTTCCTTGAAATCAGATGTTATAATTGATTACAAAGGACAATCAGAACGTTAAGGGCTTGTAAATTCAGCCAACAAGGAGGCACATCGTTGCAGACAATCTAACCAGCAACCAAATGACAGGCCATCATTTTTTTTCACTGTCTTCTGCATTTTTAGGCTTTAATTGTATTTTTGGTCTCTAGATTAAGAATCTCATTTTGAAAAAGAAGAGGAGGATAAAGAGGAGGAGGAGGAAGAGGAGGAGGAGGAAGAGGAGGTGGAGGAAGAGGAGGAAGATGAAGAGGGGGAAGAGGGAGTGGAGCAAGAGGGGGAAGAGGAGGAGGAAGAGGAAGAAGAGGAGGAAGAAGAGGAAGAGGAGGAGGAGGAACACAGAGTTACTTCCTTTCAGTTCTCTCTGGTCTTACTGATTGTAATATTTCTTTTTTGCTTGAAAATTGAAGCAAAACTGATGGAAGTGTGATCTATCGTTTTACTCTTACTACGACATTTACTTTCAATGAGTTCACCAACACTTGCTGCAATGTTTTTCTTGCTTACCATATTTTTAACCATTTAAGTGCGAGTACCTTGATTATGTGTTTAGACAATACTTCTTATCTTTATTCAGATGAAAAATGATGTAAGATTTGCCCCCAATTATCTTTAGTGAGCTTTGTTTGGTTTTCTTTAATACCTTATGTATCTGACCTCACAACATTGTGATAATGCAAACTAAACTTTTGCAAAATTTTGCTTTAAGCATACATCTATTTTAGTGAGGTAGAAAAGGTTCTGTAAGTACAATCAACTGGTCACTTTTTTGGCAATTGACTGGTCTCCCAGGAAATGTGATAACATACTAAGGACTTGAGGGTGGCTGTATTTGCTGGACAATTGTTTACTCAGCAGATTATCTTTCCCACTTAATTGCTGAGACTCCTTTAAAATGAAGACTTTGCGTGTTCTAGGTTTATTGTGAGATAGCTATATGCATATAGCTTCCTCAGACATCATAGGCACCAGTTCTCAATGTTATTCCTCCATTCCTCCAGCCAAACTAGTACCTAGTGTAGTTGAAGGTAAGGCTAAGCATCCTTCAAGAAAAAGTGATCTTTCATATTCAGAAAGTTTTGCATACTGAGACTTTTTTTCCCCAGTGGAACTTCATGAGCTACCAATGCCATGAAATCATGCTGGCAGATTGAAGAAGTATATGATTATATATAAACATTTTATGTACACATCTGCCTATACCAGTGATGGCAAACCTTTTAGAGCATTCAATGATACAAACATCTAGCTGCAGCACACACCACCAACGCTCTATACATATCTCTACGCATAGTGGTTATAGTAAGTTAGACATGATTTCTCTGGTGTTAACAGCTCTAATCAATTACTACATGAGTCATTTTAGCATCTTCCCCTTGCTTATTTATGCATTCTTACTAAAGTAATGAGGAAACTGGCTCCCAGTACTCATTACATGATTTTTCGATTCTAGTATACATGTATGACAGTATCAGAATTGTAAGCCCATCCCTCCACAGGAAACAGATTTAACCCACACAGTGCTTACGAGTGGTTCCTTTTACCTTTAGTCATATAGATTCCACTTAATTCCAACATTACTTACGTCAGTATCTTTTACACCCAACTACTTCAATGAGATTCTTTCATACATTTGTAATACACTTAGATTATTTTATCTAGTTTTCATTTCTTCCTGGGAAATCACTGATGTCTTAAATGATTAAAGAAAAAAAATGTAAAGGTTGGTTCTGGTTCTGTCAAGTTGTATTGGGCTTGACATGTGCATAATGCCATGTGTCCATGAGTACTGTATCCATACGGAATAGTGTCACTGGCCTAGAAATCTCCTGTGCTTCACCTATTCATTGTGCCTTCTCCCCTTGGTAACCACTGAAGTTTTTACTGCTTCTATAATTTTCCTTTTCCATAATGACAGTAATGAAAATAAAACAATTGTCTTTTCAGACTGTTTTTTTTTTTTTCACTTAGAAATATGCATTTAATGTTCACCATTTTTTTGTGGTTTTTTGGCTTCTCTTTATAGCTAAGTAATACTTCATAAAATGGATATATCAATTTGTATATCTATTGTCCTATCTTGATTGTTTCAGTCTTTGATGATTTAAATAAAGTTGTTGACTTTTGTGTATTATATAAGTCTGTTATAATTGTTTCTCTTGTTTCACTAGGTAAGACGTTTCTTTCCTCTGACTCTGTTCCTTCCGCATTTCTTTGCCTGGTTTTCTGTAATTAGTATGTCATGTGACTAGATGCATATGTGTGTATTTTGCATATTTCCTACTGGGTATTCTCCAGTCTTCCTGGATCTGTCTGTTTGTGTATCTGATTATTTTCTAAATGTTCCAAGTCACTTTTTACTTCGAAAATTTCTTGTGTTTCTTTTTTTCTCTTGTGTTTGAAAATAGGCAAATACTAAAACTTTTGCAGTTGTTCTATAATTCTTGAGTGTCTTTTTTTTTTCATCCTTTTCTGTTTTCATTTCAGCTTGGGAAATTTCTATTGATCTATCATTAAGTTAATTCTTTCCTCCACTGTATCAAACCCTTGGATTAGCCCATTTAAACCTTTCTTCATTTCTATTGCAGTGCTTTTTGTTTCCAGTTTTTCCTTTTGATTATTTCATAGACGTCCATATCTCTGTTTACATTACTCACCTGCTCTTGCATGTTGTCTATTTTTCCCTTAAAACCAGTGCCATGTTTATAATAGTTATCTTAAATTCCTTGTGCAATAATTCTATTATTACTGTCATATCTGAGTCATTTTCTGATACTTTCTTTTCCAGACTGTTTTCTCTTAACTTTGACATACTTTGTAATTTTTTTGTCAGAAGCCAGACATGTTGAATCAGGTAATGGGAACTGAGGTGAATTGTTATTTGATATAGGATTTCTAAGCATGTTAATCTGAGTAAGACTTGGGTTGGGTTAATGTTTGCTATAGCTGTAGGTGTTACAGGCTTCGAATTCCTGTTATTATGCCTTTCTTAGGTTTTCTCTCTTGACTTAGCACTTCCCAAACTCCTCCTCATCAGAGCTTTCTCAGCTGCAAGCCACCGTTGTTCCTCTGGTTCCCTGTAGTTGTGCTTGTTAATTTTAGGGGACTTAAAGCATTCTGTAGTCTTCCACTTAGTTGTTCTATGGACCTGTGTCCCAAAGCTGTAACTTCACAAGTGTAGTCCACTGTTACAGCTTTTATCCCATGCTTCTTTCTCTGTTACTTGGCAGCAATATTCCTGGGCTATTTCTTTTAGCCCTGAACACTATTTATTGATTATGGCTTCCCTCCTCCCACTTAGGTGAGACAATAAGGCTGGAGAAGGCAAGAGTGGAAGAATTCCCTTGCCCTGCCTGAGAGAAAGCTTCAGCAAACTCTTTTTATCTGTAAAGCAGATCTTAGCTACAGAGAAGTTGGAGGGGTTTGGTTCACAATGATTATCCTTCTCTCTCTTTGCCATCACCAAGAAGGGATCATTCCCAGGTCTTTACTAGAAGAATCTTTTAGAATTCTGGCGATAAAGATTTTTTGTTTTTAAAATGTATGCATTCCCTTAGCACTATGGCCCCAGAAGCTTCTGACCCTCACAGTAGCCTCAGAATCAGCTTCCAGCAACTTGATCAATTACTACCGAAAGATCTCTACCAGTTTCGGCATCTTCTGCTTTAGGTTAGCAGATTTCGGGTGAGATTGGTGGGATGTGCTTCCCGATTTTGTTGTGGCTATTTGCCCCGAGGTCTCAGTTCTCTGGTAGAACTGAGAGATGTCCCTGATTTCTTCTGTTTAACTCTTTTTGCTGGGAGGACAGAACAAAAGCTGCCAAGCTGTTCCTTATCAGAACAAGAACCACAATTCCTCCCTGCGCTCTTGGCTCCACTGAAATAATTTCTGAATGTTATAGAGTACCTTACGATGTCACTTTCTCTACACTCTTCCGTTCAACTGGCCTTTGCAACAGGAGACTGAGCTCTGATTCTTGCGCAGAAGATTTCTCTGGTAGAATACAGTATTTTGATTTTGTGCAGCCAAACAAAACACTGTCTACCAAAAACTTGAGGGGAAAATTTTAGGGATTTTTTTCATAGATAAGTAGGTATCATTACATCCATCTATTCAGAATGCTTGTCAACTTATAAATGCTGAGTGATCCTTTAGAATATTTTAGATCATGTTGTATTCAAACCAAAACAATCATAAATTGCTTCTCATTTTTTAGAAAACACGTATGAAAACCCTGAATAAAGCAAATGGGCTAGTCCATGATCTGGCCCTGTCCTGCTCCGGCTTCCTGTTATGCCTGTTTTCCTCATTTGGTAGCTTCCATCAAACTGGCCTCCTCCACTTCATCAAACATCCTTCCCCGTTCATGACCTTCATGGTGTAGTTACCTATGACTGTAATAAGCCTCCTTTCTCTGGGCAACATTCGACTCATACTTAGTTTTTCAGTTTGTTAGTTTTTCAGAGGCATCTTTTTTGGCTGTTACATCAACCTCAGTCTTCTTAATGTCTTCTGTTACAGAACCTTGCATATGTTTAACAACTATCAAAATTATCATATAATTCTTTATTTAATACCCAGCTCTCCCAATTGATTACACATCCAAGCTATCAGGAGCTACCACTTATGTTTACCGGTATATCCTTTATACCATCACAGATCCGGGACAATCGTTCTGAATGCATTAGTTATGAATGAATAAAACTTCAATCTCTATCTTTATTAAGAAAAACCTAATCCTTGATTTGGGTTTAGGAGCCACAGAAGCACAAAGCAGCAGTGTAGACATAAGCAGAGGTTCCCAAGAAGAAAACTAGGTGCAGAAATTTAGTTCAAGTAATGATATGAAATTTCACGCCTAGGGACACTCAGAAATATTTTTAAGAACACTAGATTTCCTGCAGTTTTACAGATGTGAGCATGGCTTAATATTTTGAATGTCAGAGGAAAGGGTGAACTCAGAAGGGTGGAGAACTCAGGGCCACTCAGATTACAGCAGCAGTAAAAAGTGATTATCATTATTACCAACTAACTAATCTCTTCAAGTTTCTCAATGATTAGAATGAAACATTAAAAAAATGCCTAGAAACCACCGATGACAAAATAATTCCCTGGGCATTTTGTGGTAGTCCTGAATGTACTGAAGTCATCCCAGGAATGCAAGTCTGCAGATGACCTTCATTACTGTTTCCAGTGAGTGCCACACTTCACTCACTTGGGGTTGAGCTCATGGGCACACAACTGACTCTCAATAATGCACAACAGAAAAGATTTGCTACAGACTCGAAGCCATATGACCTATCAAGTGTCTACATTGTACTAGGTGCATTCCCATATTTTAGCACGTTTAATTATCATAAAAACTTCATGCAATAGACATGTTTCATTCCTTTTTAGTCATAACAAAACTGAAGTTTAGTATGATCGATGTCTTAGACAAGACCAATTAAGTTAATTTAGTGCCATGGAGAATATATTAACCTTAGTTTTGTGATACTCTTCAAGTTGTAAGCTTCATTTTGTGAACAGTTTTATATTTATTTCCAGTATCTATGGCATTTTTGGAATTATTTTCATTATTTGGCATTTCTTTCCACATTTAATCCTGTCTCAATCACTTTACATATTGGTAGCATGAAACCTGTCCATTCACTGAGCAACAACAGAGAGATTAATACTTTTGTCCTTAATTTGATAACTCTTATCCCAAACCCAAATCAAAGAAAGAACACCCTATCCCCAAAACTAGAACTCTTTAAAAATGTGCATTTAAACAAGAAAAAAATAGAAATGTGTAGGCTATGAAGACTCTTAAAGCAGCTGTTATATATAGAAAGTGAGCACACTTTATGGCAGTTTTTAGTATCTGTTCCAGCTGCAAATGTGCAATGTAATCTGAAAATTATACAGAGCAGTATTCATTTAAATGTGTAAACTTTATTGACAAGAAGACAGCTTTAAAAGAAATAGCAGATCCCATTTTGTCAATTTTGCATGGAGGAATTTCTTTGGTAAATAAAGACAGAACAGCCTCATCGCTTATATGACACTTTAAATTACAACACAGAGTCTCCCACCAACTTTGCAACTTGCACAGCATGTATAAAAAAAGCCATTTGTCTAATTAGAATACAAGGCAATTTTGATAAATATTTTTGATATTCATACATATGATGCATATGCATATTACTAAACACATTTATTACACAGACACCTACACACTCACACACACAGTTTGTTTTGTTATAAGGAAAGCCATGTAAGAATACTGGTGACTCAGGGCAGTAATTACTGGAAGGAATGCCAAGTCCATTCCCTGGAGCAGTGAATACTTCACAATCCACCTGGCATGTAATCATATTCACACTGAGGAATTTGCCTTCTATGAGTTTGCTAAGAAGTTATTTTCCTCCCTCCTGTTGTGTGCGTATTGAGTTAACCACAGTTTCTTTTCTTTTTAATATATTAACATCGTGAATTACAGCAACAGATTTTTTTCATCCTTGCAAAAGATAGGAGTTATGTATTAAATATTCTTTGAAATTTTATTGAATTCACCTATAAAGTATTCAAATGTGGGTTTTGAGGTTATTATTCAATGCTAGTTTTTCTTTCCTTGGGACTTTTTATAAAGAAATATATTTATTTCAATCTTACTTGTCTATGGATATTTTGACAACACTTTGTTATTGTTTCTAAAGGCCATTTTCATCTAGAATATTTTCTTTTCATAAATAGAATATATTTTATTTGCATTACCTCTTATTTTTTGTTTAAACTATCTTGCCAGAGATTTATCTTATTTTGTGCACATATCAACTTTGTGTTTTGTGAACATTCTCAATTGCTCTTTTGTTCTGTTTATTATCGAATTTTGCATTTACCTTTATAATTTCCCTTTCTGTTTGTTTTGCTGTTGTTAGTTTTGATCTCTACATTACACTAAGATTTTAAGGGTGAATTCCTAGTTCCATTTTATTTTATGCTTCAATTTTTCCTTTTAGCCACACATTTTGGACTGCATTTATGTTATTTAATTCTAAATATTTTATCATTTGTATTGCATTCCCTTTTAAATACAAAAAGTATATTACTTACATACAAAAAGTCCATATGTATATTATTATACACATGGAATTTTAGAGTTTAGTTATTAATTTACTGTATTTTCTTCAGAGAACATAAACTATGTGATTTCATCCTCTAGAATTTATTGAAGTTTCCTTTGTGGCCAAGTAGAGTACCAATTTTTGAAATGTTCCATGTGTGCATTCTCCATTTAAGTGAATAATTTATATTATATAATAGCTTGAGACTATTAGTTGAATTAATTAAATTTTTAAATATTTTTCTCATTGTTTTGTCTTTATCTATCCCCTTCTGGGAAGGAAACTTAAAAAATCAACAATAAAAATTATTGCATTACTTACATAATTTTATGTAGGTCTTGGTTTACATATTCTTAGACAACACTGTAAGGTTCAGATACGTTATTTTTACTCCATTGCAGGACTAAATAGCATTCTTGAGATTTAAAGACACAACTTCAGCTTAAATTCTATTTCGTCAGAAATAAAGATTGCTCCTCCAAATTTCTATTTGTGACATATCATTTCGTAAATTGTCAACTTTTTTACAGTCTTTAAGTATATAACACCAGTGCTTCTCAAATAAACTGGGAAAAAGAATAAAGAAAGGTCAGCTTTTCTTTTCTTTTTTTTAGGTTTTCTAAATTTTTATTCTATTTCTAGTATATTTTATTTTGTGAAGTGCAAGAAATCTGATTTTCAAGAGAAGAAAACAAAATAGTAAAATCCACACAAAATACAAGCCTGTGTTTTTATTGCTAGGTTTGACGAACAGAATTATTCTGTCAAATTTCTATAAGACTCTATAATTTTTCTCAGTTTCTGTATGTTTTTGGCCACATATGGTAACAAAAAGATTATACTAGCTGGTATTAATCTACACCATGAATCAAAAAGAGTATTACTAGATCTTCTTTTTCTTTTTTAATAATTGGGCCTCAATCCATCTTAATCCATTCAAATGTATTGCAAATTAATATCAAGATTTATTTCTGTGCTCTAGAGTCATATTTTTAATTTACTTTTTCTCAATATGAGTATTATATTTACCAATTGACATGGATGTATATCAGTTATATTTGTGACTCAAATATCACAAAAGATTTTGATGATGCAATAATCCTAAAATGTGAAATGAGTAGGTAAAATTCTGGACAAAACAAAGCATGTTGGTTCTTGCAAAATATCAACATATACTAAAAATGCTCAAAATTTTTTATTTATATAAAAACAGTTATACTCTGTGCTTGGAAAATTACACAAATGTGTAGTGGGATATTAGGATATCATTTGGGAAATGAAAATTTATTTTGAGTGATTTTTCTGTATTTTGGAAGGAATCAATTGTATCTGGTTTCTGTCCATTAAATGTCAATAGCACTTTCCAATTATCGTAACGAACAGAAGTACCCCCCTCCTAAATTTCTAGAGTACCTCTTCAGGGGCTGTGTTACTCCTGCTGAGAACAGCTGCTCCAAGGTAGCAGAGACCTCAAACTGTGCCAGAGTCCTTCCCCGGGGATTTTCAAACTGGTATTATCCAGGCTGTGAGAATGATAAGGGAGGCTGTTCAGGGTTATATTCTTCACTACACAGAAATGGATGGTCTGCAAGATACTTGAAAAGATTATAACTGATGCCCAGAGAAAAACAGAAACGATAGATAGCACCAGGCTGTGGTGACATTTCCCTGCCTTCCCTTGGTTGGATTCCATTCTTCCTCTATGCTTTAGCTAGTTTTGATTGGGTCTCTGTTGCTCGTTACTAAAAGAATCCTAAAAGAATATAGATACTAATTGATAAATTTTTATTTTACATCAGGTATAATTAGATATCATTTTAGTCTACTAAAGGATAAAGTAGGTTCTCAATAAAACCAAAAGGGTTAGACCTTGTCATTAAAAAAATTAAAAAGGGCTTGGATGCAGCTCAGTGCAAAGGTCCTGAGTTCGATCTCCACTCCAGAAAAAGAAAAAGAAAAAGAAAAAAAACTAAAGAAGAATGATATTAAAGTAAATTTCTAAGAACATTTTACTGGATGAAGTTGAAATTTCGTGTATGTATTGCAAAATGAAAATAAATCGGATTCAGAAATTGGCCATTAATTTTACACATAAAGGAAGAAAATGTGTCCAAAGATAATGAAACATCAAATCTGTTCTACATATGTTCTTTTCTTGAAATAGAAAGCTAGGGCAATTAAGTATCACATGATCTTTACTAGGTGTTATTAAGTGCTCTCTGACAAAGAAAATATTTTCGCCTGAAATGTTTATTTTCTTATACAGTAGATGTTTTCAGGATACCAGTGTCTAACAACATTTTTATCTTGAGTCCAGTCTTGGCATGGATGTTCTCTGGAAAGTATACCTATGAGATTTCCATTACAACTAAATGTTTAGTTACGTAGAGATCCGTTAGAAAGTGTATGCTAGGATGGCTGAGATAATGAAGCACCAATTTAAAATAATGAAACACTGAAGAATGGCAAAATCATCACTGACATCTGTTGCTATTTCTTCAGTAGGTTTTGAAGAGCGTTCTCTCTGACAGTCAGTTGTAGTTAGAGACAAGGACACGGTATTAAAATGAAAGAAGAGGCTCATTTAAGAGAAATTTTAATGAATAATTTAATATGCTCTTAGCCTATATTTTTAAAGTATATAACATTCAGACACATGAAAATAATATATGGATTATATATGGATATATACCCATATATTATCCCAGATCCTGCAATGTATATAATATATATTTAATTTTCAGTTAATTTACATTTCCTATTGTTGTTATTGAAATTTTTACATTTAAGGAAACCTTCAATTTCTCAGGTCTTTCCTGTTCTTTTTATTTTTTAAATTAAAAAAAAGTTTTAGTGTATATTTGCAGTATTTAAATGATTACATTCATTGTGGGAGTTGGTATATGTACATAACACATCTTAATTCTTTTTATCTTCCCTCCCTCTCTTCCCTTCCATCTCTTGGTCTTCTCCCCATTTGCAAAAGATGTTTCCTATTATCTGTCTTTTATTTTGCTCTTTAATTTATTAATACTTTGGATTTCTTGTATAAGCGGAACCATGTGATATTTAAACTTATGTGTCTGATTTACTTTGCTTACATTCTGGTTTTAAGGTGCATCCATTATCCTACAGATAACTCAAATTAATTCTTCTTTATAGCAAAGTAATGCTCCATTGCATATAAATACATTTTTTTAATCCATTCATCTTTTGTTAGATCTTTCCTGTTCTTCTGTTGCATGAAATTTCTCCCAATGTCATTTGCTGATCCACTAAACCCTGATCCTAAGGTCAGTGCTGTAAAATTGACATGCCTAGAAACAAAAGAAAAGTCACGTAACTAGTAAGTACCAACACAAATACTCAAAATCAGATGTTCCTATTACTAAGACCTTAATAATGGCTACTTCCTTTGCTTTCCTTAATGCTGCACTATTTGACCATATGTTTAACAATACGAGCTTAGTGTTCATTTTTATCTTTTACACAGACAAGAACAAAATATCTATATATAGTAGGAAACTATGTAGATTTTTGTGTAAGAAAAATATACTGTTTATGTTCTGTTTAAACAAATGCTTTATTAATTTAATATTGACTAATAACATTTTAATGACACAACATATATATATACACACACATACACACAAATATAATTTTTTTCTACCTGGATATGTATTAACAGTATGAAAGAAAGGCAATGCATGATAGAAAACAGTCTTCATTGGTTTAGCAATTGATTATGAAAAATGGAATGTATAATATTCTTAGTAAAGGTCTACATATAAACTTTCAAAAATATCCATTGGGCAGGAAAGAAAATAGGAGTACTATAAGATCTATATAGATGAAAACTAGTAAAACAATTAGATATTATCATATTTGATGATTAAAAATAAAGGCAACTATATTCAGTTTGAAATTACTGGATTTAATGGAAGATACTTTCTCCTTTATCTTCCATCAGCTTGTTTAGCTTTCTGTTGCATTTAACAAAACCAACAATCTCTTCACTGTATCTTGTACAGATATTCAAGTGAGTAACCAAAATTGGAATTCTTGAGTATAAGCTATAAATTATGAGCTAATTGTTGAACAAAGAATATTTTCACTCTCGTGATCTTTTTCATTATATATTTCAGCTTCCTTGATTAACCTAATTAATTTTACTGCTAATATTAAGGTAATAAACAATTCTTTGTGATAGTTCATCATAAGTATTGGCTATTAACCATTGAAAATGATACAGGTAAATGAATCCCTTATATTGTTTGCATGTTTATATTATTAAAAATGAAATACGTAAAGAAAAAAATCACGACAGTGAATTTGGTGATGGCTACTTTTTAAAAAGAAATGTTGGAATCTTTCCTTTTTGGATCATATCAAGTTACACTAGAACAAGGTTTAAGGAACAAATATGAAAAATAGAAGTTTCAGAAGTCTTACCCTAATTTTCTGGAAAGACTTACTTTTACATTTAAGTCTAAGCTATCCATGTCAGCTTTTTTTATGCCTTTATCACAAGTCTTTGTTTCCTTTATTAACAATCTTTAAGCCTATGCTTTATGTATTTGTGTAGGTATATGTGTATGGCATGTGCGTGTGACATTATTTATTCTTTGACCATCATTTCCCCTGGCCTCTGAACTTCACAGGGGGATGGGTTTCTTCATAATCACTTTCACGTACCTTGCAGCTCTTCAGAGACTAGGATGCAAGGGAAGGATTTTTGTTTGCTTTGATATCTATCTCCAGCACATAGACTAATGAATAGTATAATTATATTTGTTGGACTTTGAATAGAGTGGGTTCCTGCTAAATATTTCTTGATTGAACATTTTAAATTATCCCCATGTTCCAAATCTTGTTTCTGAATAGTGTTTCTAGGTAGAGATGCATCCTGACAGCTTGCCTGGATTCAGTGGGTAGCGATAAGCTTAGTTCTACAAAGTCACGATGCAGTCTTGCTCATCTTTAGGCTTATGTGCTTTTGAAAAGTATGGCATTCAAAATTCAAAAATTCTAAAGGGACAAGATGTGATATGTAGATTACTGATTTCCCATGATGAATGAATTTATTAAACCTTGCAAATATATGCTAAGAAAAAGGGAAAATATCAGAAATTTTGATTCCTTTTAAATAACATCAATTATGCTTTACAGAGGTTGAAGACAATTCCATAGAAAGCAGTTTTTTGTGGGAAGGGAGTATGGCTATTGACTTATTAATTGAGGTTAAGAAAACTGACTATATCTAGTACACTCTATTCATTGATTAAAAAAGAACAGTTTGCAAGATCTTATTTGTTTATTGTCCAACATCTTCCAGGGGTGAAGGTGAGGAAAAACAAGTTGAGGCTCTTTACAGACTGAGAGTTTCTATGTAGTCACCTGGCATTTTTCATATTTCCAGGAAGATAATGAGTGGGGATGGTAGATACAATGTTGACACTGGTCCTGTTTAATAATACATAGCTTGAAATAGTAGAATGCTGGGAAAGAAAGGATATTTTTCTCACTGGCACCAGTGTGTCCAAAAGAAAAAAGGTGAATGGCTGGAAATGTGAATGAGGAAAAATGAGCAAGAAGAGAGGGAAAACAAAACCTATTCTCTTCAGAAATGACAAGATGCTTTAGCTCCTTTTAACAAATTATGGGCTGTTTTCCTACCTAATCCCACTGTCCCCCAGATTCACCCACACTCTTGAACATTTTTGGAAAGTGCAAGAAAAATTCACCCTAAATACATACCCAGTCAAGTTATATTGATGTTTTCCTCTCTTCATTTCTGTAACTGATCTTGACACCTTAATACAACGACGATAGCATGCAAATCTTTGTACAATAACCTAGTTAGGATTCCTACAATAAATAATTCCATTTCTATCACTTTTAAAGCACCCCTGCAAAGAGTAGGGCACAGCAATGGCTCCTTATGTTTCTTATTTTCCAGATCAATCTGTTTTTCTTAATTTTAATTTATAATCAGTACAGCTGAAGCTTCCTAATCATATCAGACATGCCAATCCTTTCAGAAGCAAATCTGATTTAACATCAAGGAGCCTGGCTTGTGTTCATGGGGGAGGAGGTTTCCCCCATTCCTCTCCAGAAGTTTTTGGCTGTACTTGGCACATTTACCCAACTGAGATTCAAACTACTTTCCTAATAGTTAGTGGACAAAAATCTCTCCACTGAGCCAAGTAGTCTACTATATCTAGTCATCCTAGCAGAGGGAGTATCTGGACAGGTGACCTGGGAGTCTCTTATTTGCCTTTCCATAGAAAGAGAAACAAATACACAGAAAAGAAATTGCTATTGAAAAAGACCAAAATAAAACTGATGCTTTGAAAGTGGAGATATGCTCACCTTCAACTTTCAAAGAGATGTGTGGGGAGGGAAAGAACACAAGCTTACCTTCCTATTTTGTTTTGCATCTCAAAAGAGTTTAACGTAATAGATAAATACCACTGTTCCTACCTATGGGATACACAGTTTTCCATGGAGGCACTTCGTGGGTATTTTTGGCCTATAAAACAGAGTGTGGATGAGCTTCCTTGCTAGCTGCAAGCTGGAGCGTGTGTCAGGCTTCGCTAGGCACACAAGGCTCTGATTCTGTATCATTAAAGACTCATTATCTCTTTTAACTTCTGTTGAAAGCATTCATCCGTGGCTCTAGCTACTACTGAAACAATAGAGGCTCCTAGCACAGTGATAATGCCTTTTTTTTTCTAGCTTAAAGAGCCTTTAAACGATGGATTGGCTTTTGCAATGCAGAAACAAAAGCTCCTGCTCAGGAAAATATGAAAGGTTATTTCTGTAAGTAACTTCAATTTTAAGAAGTGGAGGAAAATCGTCTGATGTGAGTTTATCAGAGCTGGGAGTCTGAGTGTACCTGAATGCTCTGTTCCTAGTGGGGCAATATTACATTTTCCAAAGGAGAATGGCGTGCCTTGCTTAAGCTTAGCCTCAAAGAGAAAAATACTTTAATAAGAATGAAACAGGCTGGGTGTATTGATCTTACCAATTTGTTGAGTATTAATATATATTTGGCAGGGAGCTAAATTCTCCATTGAATTCAACAGTGGATTATGTGAACAGTAATTTCTACATATACCGGCTTTGTTTACACTTTCATTATACCTCTACTGCATTATCTGATGCCTTCATACAGTTTTCAATCTTATAGCCACTTTAATCTCCTCCTGCACTCAGCATATCTGAGTGAGTTTGTTGGCATAAGGGAATTTTGAAGGTTATATTACAGTACATGAATCAACCGAAAATGAAATGCACTGGAGACACGATCAGCCAGTTTTAATTCATTGCAGAAAGTTATAGATACCAAAATGCATTTAATGTAATCTGATCTCTTTATTCAGTCCTGAATTTATGAGCAATTCACCAGGAGTCAAATGACAACTTTGTTTTAAAAATAGTAGTCTATATCGAATGCCATTTTAATATATCTCTGACATATTTACATTTAAGGAGTAGGGAAAAGTGGAATCTTTGAACATAAATTTCTCTTTTCAGAGAAAAGAAAAGCCTAAGAAAGATGATACTTTTGTTCATTGTAACATTATCTGTCATTATAACATGGGTCAGCATTGGTGATAGCGGTTAAATAAATCCAGCTCATCAGTACAGCTGGTAAACAGATTAGAGGCCCCCAAGATTACTGAGCATTTCATTTTAAGGAGGAGGTAAATAGTGTCATTGTGCTCAGCTCTATAAAAAACATTTATGTCAGCCAGCCTGCTCTTTGCCTAGAATGATCAAATGTTCTTGGTTCAGACTGGTCAACAAGATGATGTGGGCCGTTCTTCCCAAGCGATTTTCCCAGCAGCTACATGAATAGATGGGTAACATCAGTCAATTGTTGGTTGGTTACAAGGCACGATCCTTCATTCTGGGTCCTGAATTGCTTTTGGTAGAGCTGACCCCATCACAATAACTAGTCTTACTTGGGAAAAGATAAGATAACCCCTTCTTACTCATATTTGAGAAATTTCCTTTTCTCACCTGTACTTATAACTGGCATTAGGTTGAAGGACAAATGTGGAAATTGTACCTGCTGCTTTTATTTCAACATACAAAAGTTGCAGTCTATTCCAAAGCAAGTAAATTTCTACTTTGTGTCTCTGGAAAATTCTTATTGTTAATGTACAACAGCTATGCAATTTTACTATATCCAAGGGAAAAATACAGCATTTAACTAATATATTGATAGTATTCTTAACTTATTAAATGTAGAAAATATTCTTACAAAAATCATGCACAATACTTACAGAGTAATACAAATTCATTTCATATGTTCGTGCTTGTTACTTGTAATTGTACAAATATAATTTCTTTCTAAAGAGATGAACTAAAATTTAAGGTTTAAATACAAAATTTAGGGAATAATAATATTAGAATGAAGGTTGTGTTGAGTGTTTGTTCTAATATACCAATATTGTAATTATAGCTGAATTCTGTACTACCATGAAGTTATAATATTCATGATAAACATTTGCTTAACTGGGATTATTATTATTGAATAGATATAAATTTTCATTCTAAGAATATTCCAAACCCTTTAAATAGCCTTATTTGTATTTTGCCTCACTCAAATAAGGGATACATATGGGTTCAAGGGAACAAGAATAGGGCAAAGGGAGAGGGGAATGGGAATCCAGAGGAATAATGATATTTTATAAACAGGAACCTAATAACTCAAACTTAAAACAGTGACATGTACGCTAGGTACCACAGTAACTTTATGTAGTTGTGACTTAATGCTGAATCTATGTGGTTGTTTACATTGCTCGCTGTCATAAGCAAAAGGCACAATGTATTGTGGTCTATAAGCTTGTGTAATGGCCTGTAAGTTTGTGTAATTTTGGATAAATTTTAATAAAAATCTATTTTAAAAAAGCCTTATTTATTTGGTTCATTTTGCTCTAGCGAAAGAATGAAATATGTACTATATTTGAGTACCATGCTATTTCTCCTAAAAGTGGATCCCAGGGCTCATAAGAAGTTGGTTTCAGAAGGAGAGGATAGAAATTGGTTAGCAGACCCTGAGAAGAGGTGTGTGTGGGGGTGGTTAATAGATACAGGATGTGGCTAGATGGGAGGAATAACTTCTAGTGTTCAGTATCATGTTAGGATAACTATAATCAACAGCAATTAATTGAAGGTTTCAAAACCACTAATGGAGATTTTGAGTGTTTCCAGTACACAGAAAGGGTGTGTATCTGAAGTAATGTATATGCTGGTTAATCTGATCTTGCTACACATTGTGTACATGTATTGAAATGTCACATTGTGCACAGTGGTGAATTTGCTACATACTGGAATGTGTTTTAAAACATACTTAAAATATATTTTTAAATGTAGTTTTAAAACTTGAGCACAAAAAGCATAGTATACTTAACAGAAAATGGAAATATTACTATCATCTTTGAGGACAAGCACTCTTATATAAAGATAATTAAACGACTTAAATTGTCATTATTCTGTGTTAACAGAACCTAGGGATGAAATGGCAGAGATGTTATCTGACTTCACAGTTGATTTTTTTTCCTTCTAAGTAAGGAAAATGGTGATACTGCTGGAATAAAGGGAGTGGTTAAAGATAGGTAAGGTTTGTGAAGAGGAGCAATAAGGACCACGTCTTTAACAGCAGTCTGGCAGTAAACATGCCCTTCACTTAGGAGAAAGGCTTAGCACTTTCATGTCCGTGTCTGCAGAGGACGGTGGATCCTGTGGTCCCCTCACACTGTCCCAAATCCCAGATCAGCCATCTCCCGTCCACACCTGTCAGCACTGTTTCTTCCTTCTCAGCAGTCCCTTTTCCACATCTGCCCTTGGAGTTGGCTTTTAAGGGACTAAGATTTTATTCTTCCGAGGAAAGCTCTCATTCTAAAAGATTTTGCAGATAAAACAATTTCAAAATTTTAAATGTACAAGAGACACTTTTAAATAAGAATTTTTTCTTTTTTTTGTACTGGAGATTGAACTCAAGGCCTTCACACTGAGCTATATCCCCCACTTTTTAATTTCTGAGACAATGCCTTGCTAAGTAAACAAGACACTTTTGCATAAGTGATTGCATAGATAATTCTAGGGTTCCTGGGGGTGAATTAGTTTGATTTTCTCTGGAGAAACAGACCCCCAAGATCTAGCTATCTGTCTGTCTGTCTATCTGTCTATCTATCCATCCATTATGAGGGATTAGCTCACATTGTTATAGAGGCTGAGAAGTCACATGATTTGCCTTCTGCAAGTTGAAGGTCCAGGACAACATCTTGGTGTAGTCCCAACCTAAACCCCAAACCTGGGAATGCCAATATTCAAGGACAGGCGGAGACTGTCTTCAGTTCAAACACAGGGCCAGTTATTCTTTTCTCTAAATTTTGTTCCATTTGGGTTCTCAATGGGTTACATGATATCTGCTCTCATTGGTGAAAGTAATATTTTTAGTCAACCAACAGGAATGTCTGTTTCTTCTGGAAACATCTTAATAGACACACCTACAAAAAGTGTTTTACCAGAATACTGGACATCTTTTAGCCCAGTCAACTTCACATATAAATTTAATCATCTCATGGGGTCTGTTCATTCAATACACTTTAGGTTTCAATTTTCTTCAAAGTGCCCAAAATCATCGCAATATAGCAGGAAGAATATTTTAGAAATGATAGAAATGTCTTAGAACTGATCAATGTACATGCAACTAGTTATGCAAATTAGCAAGTATGAATAAGGATTCATTGTTTTCCCAATAGTATTAATATTCAAACCTTTATATCTTGGTAAAAAAATAGTAGCAAGAAAAAAATTATGAATATCAACTTTCTGGAAAGTCAAGCATCCTCTTATCCTGATATTCTATACTTTCTCTAAGAATTCATTTTCTTCCACCTCTGCAGTATGCTATGGCACCTCATGAATTTGTGACCTCTGCTGTTATTTATTCATTTTTCTTCTCAAAACCCTGGATCTGGATACCAGAATGAATGTTAAGAACAGTGCTGTCTTAGATTTGAAAAAAAATGAAGCAATAGTTAGTGCCTGTTACAGTTTACATGTAGATGTCTCTCAAGAGCCAAGGGGGGCTTTTGAAAGGGGTTTGGGTTATGGGGTCAGAAGGTGGGGTCTGTTCACAAGAGGAGAGTCACTGTGGGTGTGACCTAGAAAGGTTTATCCCCCCATCTCTGCTTCCTGCCTGCCATGCTGAACAGTGTCCTCAGCCCACAGCCTTCCAGCCTTGGAGCTGGCCAAATACTGTGTATACTGCTGAAAACAGCAGCCAAAACAACTTCTCCTCACTTAAATCACGGGACTTGGGTATTTTGTCTCAGCGATGAGAAAAGTGACCCAAATAGTGACAGTCATACAAAAGTAAAAATTGCAAATGCTCTATGTATGACAACAGTTAGTACAAACTGCGATCTTCATGTCACACTTTGAAATTGGTTTTGTAATTGATCAGTAATTGAATCCGATCAGTCACTGTCCTAGTAGGTTTATTATTTCAAATATTTATGACTTTGTTGCATTTTGATCTCAGCTCTTTTGTCAGCGCTGTCCCAGACTGCAAAAAAGAAAAAGAAAAGAAAACAATGATACAGAAGTCAATATAGAAAGTAAAAACTCCAAGCGTCTTTGGGGCTGAGGGCTATTGGGCAATGGTGCAGAAAAGAAAGCTGGGATACAAAACGATGCCTTGAATTCATAGTGCAACCGCATTTATTCATTTGAGGCAATGCAAACACATGATAAAAGTAAAATGACCAAATCCAATTATATGCATCAATTCTATCTTCTTGAGCAATTATCATTCTTTTGTAAACTGCAATTTTGGCCACTTGTGCATACCAACCCTTAATTGTCAGTTACTCTCTAGTTTTCTACCATTTTGTAATGAGATATTTAGCGCACAACACCGCTGCTGCCAGCTATTTACATTGCACAATTGAATTACAAACAGACATTAAAAAAAAAATCACGGGAGGCAGCCACTTGCGGCATTCTTAAGTATTTTGCTCTTTTACTTGGCATTTGAATATGGCAGGTTATTGACATAATATGAGCTGATTTTAAGGTCTCAGGCTATGTCTCCTCCCTTTGTATGTCATCATCTTATCAAAATTATACCAAGCTCTTTCCTTTAGTAAATGATAGTGATACAGACAAGGAAAAAATAGTCATGATTGCTCCTGCTGCCTATTTAATTTAGTATATTAAAATTCTCCTTTTTTCAATAATATGAAATTTTTTAGTTTTTATCAGTACAGGTTTGCATTACATAATGATTACATTCCTTGTGGGAAGTTGGTACATAACATATTAATTTCTTTTTTTTGTCCCCTCTCCTTCCCCCTCCTCCCCAGTCCCTCCGTCTCTTAATACCCTTCCCATTCGAACAAAATCTATCTTCTTACTTCTTGTTATCTATCTTTTATTTTGCTCTTTATTTATATTTTGGGTTTCTTATATAAGAGAAACTAAGGTATTTAAGCTCATGTATCTGATTTATTTCACTCAACAATTTTTTATATACAATGAAAATAGAAACTGGTCATAATGTACTAACCGATCTTCCAAACTAGTGTTTGTTTGTGCTTTCCAAGGTCATTAGACAAATGAGTTTTCCCAAATATTTGTCAGCAGACTGTTGACAATGTCTAGAGTTTACTAATATCAGGGGGGATCCAGGGTAGGTATGGTTGGGTAGAGATGGTTTCAAACCTTTAAAAAGAAGCCATTGTTCCCGCTCTTTCCAGGGCTTTCTCCTGGCTTTCTAAGAGTGGCCTTCAGTGGCTTTTTAAACTGTTTAGTAAAGGTGATGCTGACGGCTAGTGGAAGGCTAGTTCAGGACGGCTCCTGAACTTGGACACAAGGATTTTCTTGTGCCGGCGTCTCCTCCTTACTAGGTATGCAATTAATTTGCACTGCCTGTGTTTTGAATTCCTCACCTACTCCTGTGTTTGTTACCTTTAAGTAGTTTTTTAAAAAAAATTCTGAATATGAGCTTTTTGGGAATAAATAGTTTCTTTTTCATTTCTTTTATTGTTTGATACACCCCTTTCTTCTATTGTTTTCAGGCTGCAAACAGAAAATACACTTTTAAAAAGTCTTCCATTTCATGATATCTCCTTATTTGGAATGACTTACTTATGCCGGTTCTCCTAATGTTGCATTTTGTCCATAGATATCCTGTGAAGATCTTTCAGAAATCAACATTCTCCCTATCCACTCTTCTTGAATTTTCTTCATTGTATATCCATCAGTGTCCATATTCTCCGATCAGATCTTCAATGCCTATAACTGTAATTCTTATTTAAAATTTCAGGACTAATTAATATTACATTTAGCCTATTTTTGTCTGGATATCCATCACCTTATGTGCCAAACTAAGTGTGCCTCTTTCCCACCCCAGCATATTCCTGTGATCTCTTTCCTTTCTTAGATAATGAAGTCATTATCCACAGAATCTCTGCTACTAGAAATGTTGCCAGAACCCTCAGCCTCTGCTTCTTTCTTGTTCTTCCTCTAGTGGTCACTTTCCTCATTGCCACAGTTTATATCTTCCCTTATGAATTCATAGCTTACCACCACTTCTAAAAATATGGTCTTTAGAAAGCAAGCTATGTACAGGGAGTTTGAAAAGGTTGATGATGCTTGCAAGAAGAGTAATTGGCATCTCTCTTCTCAGTTGAACATTTGCCTAGTCAGCTGATTTGCTCATTAGTTCTGTATCTACATGGGCAGGGCAAATATAGTTAGAAAGCGGACAGCACTGAGTAAAGGAAGAGTAGGAAAGCACCCTGCAGCTCTCCACTTGCCATAGATAAAATGTGTGCATTTCCTATGTGTCAGTGGGCATCACAGAGGCCAGTGGGACTCAGTCAAAGAACTCAAAGAGGTGGACTGGTGTTCCTATGGGGGCAGCAGCTCGATTCATTGAGTTGGAAGATACCGAGGAAAGCTGTTTGGTGTATGCACATAGCAATTTCTCGAAACCAGAAGAGCAGAGACAGGCAACCTGAGAGGTATCTATAGAATTGGACCTTGAGTGGTGGGTGGAGGATGTGTTTTAGAGTGTAGTATGTATCTTAGGACATATTGTGAACACTGCCCAAACCCCTAACTGGGGTCAAAGAGGAGAAAAAGGAAGGCCAATTCCTCTTTTCCTTTTCAAGATCCATACAGTCACAAAACCAGAATGTAGTGGGTAAATGAATATTTAAATATGGTAGAAAAAAGTGTAAGCTGGGTAATACCTGAAAATACACAATTGGAAGTGCTTGAGAGATTTTGAAATCTGACTAAGATGTGGCTTTAGTTTACATCCTCAGGACAAAGAGGTATGACATAGTGCAAAAACCCTGCAATTTGAGCAAAACAATTATATCATGCTTTCACTCCATTGTCTGAGACAATTGAATAAACCACTTAGTTAATCATTTACCACATTGCATGATATTTTTCTACTTAAATGTCTATTTCTCCTCTTATGAGGAAATTTGGGTCCTTGCTACTACCTTGCATTTCATAAATGCTCAGAGATATTTTCTGAATGCAAACAAATATTGTTCAAATCAGTATACAAAGATAGAAATGAATGAAGGACACAAAAAGAAGAAGAATTAGGCAATAAATCATAATTCGCATTCTCAAGGTACCAGGTGCTGTTTAAGGACTGAAGTCTATTCATTACTGAAAATGAAATTCATAATAAACTGCCTATATATACTCCGTCCTGTCTGCTCTCTCTCCTGTCCTTCTTTTAACTTAAAATTCCTTCCTCTCTCCTACAAAAGACATACAACTGTTGTTTTGCTTTAGAACTCCTGTTGCATTTCTTGGTCACAGTTTGTTGACTGGTTGTTCTGTGAGCTAACCACCCCTTAGCTGTTATGAGGATGAGCATGTAAAACTTTGCTTTAAAAGAAACATCTTTTTTTTCTGGATCATTTCTTTTTTCCATATTTCTTTACATCATACTCTCAAATCATCTGACACAGCTCCATGATTGGGCTTTGAGATTACAAATACTCAGTTTTCATGGTTTTAGACCCATTTTCATGTAAGACTCTTTCAGAAGATCAAGAACGTGCTACTGCCCTTCTCTAAGAAACTGTGCTTCCCATTGCTTTCTGCTGCAGAGCTGCAAACCAACACTGCCATCCACTGTTCCTTTGAATAATCTTTTCCCCACAGTTCTCATCAGGATGTTTTAAAGCAAAACCTAACAACAAATTAAGTCCTTTGAAAGCACAAGGAGTTTGTTCATTTTAAGTAAGCACTATACTGGAAATCAGAAAAGAATCAAACATCATGACTCTCTTCCTTTTCCAAATGTCTTGATGGAGGAAATACACTCAAAATGTGACCAAGCAAACGAGAAATTGATAGGGCCTATTTCTTCCTAGATATTACAGGTCTGCTTTGATCACGGTTTAATTTTTCCCTGTACTCCTCCCAGTCACACTGAAAGTCTTAGTTACTTTTTTCTTGTTGCTGAGACAAAATATCCAACACCCAAAGTTAGGGGAAGAAAGGTTTACTTAGCTCACAGTTCGCAGAGGTTTCAGTCCACAATCTGCTGGATCCAAGGCAGGGTGGCGTGGCAGACAGGCAGGGTGGCGTGGCAGACAGGCAGAAGGCAGCCAGGGAAGCAAGGAATGCAAGCGAGGGAGCCTAACCAACTTCTTCCTGTACCTTCTATTTTATCCAGGCTGCTAGGATTCGGGCGGTGCTAAAACAATCAGTGGATCAATTTAGTAATCACACACCCTTAATCCCAGCATCACACACTTTAGATTCAGCTACCTCTTACCACGTGAGGCTTTGGGGGGACATCTAGACACAAACCATAACACTGAAGAAAGGAAGAAGGCCAGTCTTCTCATCTGAACCAGCAAACAGAGCATCGCTGTCCTGCATTCTTGTTGGAGAAGCCCACCGACTCTTGGAGAAAGGAGCATATATTCCTACAATCTCGTGATTCTAACTGATTTTTAGTCTTTTTTGTTCTTCCTACACATAGCCCACCTTATTACTCTTTTTAGTACTCATTCTATTTTCAGTTCAGCTTTCAAATTAATAAATTCATAACTAAACTCATCAGGAATTCTTTATCTGTCATTTCTTTCACTGACCCTTCTAACAATCCAGGTAAAATCAAGGGACGAAAGTCTGAGGCAGGTTGTGTTACTGCTTAAAACCTCGAGGTGACCTTATCCAACCCCTGACTCTGCAGGAGAAGGCACTGGGATCCAGAGAAGCAAAGCACCTGGAGCCATGGAATCAGTACATAACAAAGCCTGTAGCAGGCCCCAAGTCTCTGAGTCGGGGGCAAAGACATCTGCTTGCAAATGCTCCCAAAGAAGCAGAGTCCTCCTTTTTGCCCTGGGCCACAAGAAACCTCGATGGCACTTTCTTTTTTTCCCTTGAACATAACCTCTCTGAAAGGAGAGTCTTTGTCCCTCCCTGCCTCATGTCACTTGCTTTTTACCCCCACCCCCTGAAAAAGCAGGATGCCTACACGAAGAAGTCATAAAGGAGTCGAACATCGTGACACCTTCCTTTTCTAACAATGTCACTGGCAAGAGTAACATTTTGCTTCCATTTCATTCAGGAGAAAAGGCATCTGATCTCATGGTCTGGAAATGGGGGCGGGAGGAACACTGCTCGACTTTTAGTCCTGCTTTAGTAAGAGGACAATTGAATGTTACTTTACTTAGCTAGATTTATATCTCCTACACTGGGAGACCTCAATTCTTTCATTCATTCCGGCACCATTTATGTCTAAACTGCTCCTTAGATTTATGCAGGTCATATCTCCTTATTATCTCTTGAAATAGCCCTAAAGCAGTTTGCGTGGAAATATTAGAGAACTGAGTAGCTCATTCAGTGTTTGTTCAGTGTTATTCATTCAGCAATCACAACCTGCTTTTAAAAAATACACCAATATGTGGTTCTTCATATCAGATTCCAATCCAATGATGTGTTGGCACTTTTGTACTTCTCAGATTGACATTGTGTGGGAGTGATGTTGAACTATAGAAAGTTTTACTGCAGAAGATGATGCTGGAGTGCTTTGAAGAAGATCATTTTATTTTCTAATAACTAAGCGTTCTTATTAATAAGTGATTACTAAAGGTAACAGTGATATAGATAGTTTACGGGAGGCTAGTACATTGTATAAGAAAGACCATTGTGAGTAGAAAAGGGCACTAATCAGTTTGGTTATAAGGAAACTGACTGCTTACCAAAATCATATTATGTACCAGACTTCAATAGTTTGAATCTGGACTATCCCCTCAAAGGCCCATAAACTCTTGTTTCCCAGCCCTTAGCAATCTTAGGAGGTGATAGAGACTTTAGGAGACTAGTTGGGGGCTTTAGTTCACTGAAAGAAATGCCCTGCAGGGGTTTGCAAAACCCTCCTCTCCTCCTCCTTCTCTCTTTAGTGACCCAGCCATGAAGTTTCACTTTGCTGTACCACATGCTCCTACCATAATATCTGTCCATCAAAAGCCTAAAAGTAATGTGTCCACTCGATCATGGACTGGGAACTCCAGAACTGTGAGCCAAAATAAACCTTTTCTCTTATAAGTTGATTTATCTCTGTTATTTGTTACAGCCACAGAAAGCTGACTAAACATAGGTATTGTGAATTTTAGACGTTAAGAATGTTTGACACGTTATCTCATTCTTCATAAATCTCTGGAAGTTACTAAGATTCACTTTTCTAGTGAATGAATAAAGACCAGGAGAACAATTACTTATGCCACTTAATAGATAGAACTTAACATGAAGAATAAGTCTAGATGTGCCCAAATTGTAAGCTTATGAGAAACAAAGCATCTAAGCATACATTGGCAACCAAAAGTTGATTTATTTGTCTGGAGTGAGGGAAGAATTTATAAGGAATAATGGAGCAGGAGTCAAAAAGATTGGAGCCATGTTTGGTTAAAGTTTTTAATTTCATTCTGTATACAATGAGGAATCTTAGGTTCTTTTTGGGATATGAAGGGTCATCAAAGACATACTTTAGGGAAAGCAATCTGAGAACCATGTACAAAGTGAACATTGTAAACAATAAGACTAAGTCGAGAGCTAAAATGGTAGCCTAGGCATGGTAGTCCCGGGGAAATAAGAAGAAACAATTTAGATAGGTTGATCTATGTCTTAGTCTGTTTTAGTTTCTATAATAGAATACCATAGACTAAGCAGCTTCTAAACAATGACAATTTATTTCTCACAGTTCTTGGAAAGTTTATAGCATCTCAAAATATGACACACAATTACCTAAAAGATCACTAATTCATCCACTGATTCATTCCACTAATTCTATCACTGTGCTATTTTGCATCTCATACTTCAATAAAGAAATCATTTCATTAAATTTGAAATTATTTTTGAACTTTAGATTCATATGCAATTTATTAAAGAAAGCAGAGAAATCTTGTTCCGCTTTCCCAGTTTCTCCCAATGATAATGCTTGTGAAATTATAGTACAAATCACAACCGGGATATTGATATTGATCCATTTCAATGATCTTATTCAGAATTCCCAAGGTATATTTATATCCCATGGGTTTTAAATTTTTTGAAATTCTTCATTCTATAGGACCAGTGTGTTTGTGTAATTAGTTCCTATCATAAATCCTTACCAGTTGCTCTGTTTATGAGGTGAGTCTAAGAATCTCGTTAAATACACCATCAACCAGCTCTTCTTTCTTTTAAGCCCCAAACCAATGGTTTTGAAACTGTTTTTAAATTGTACTTCTTGTAGTTAAAACATACTAAAGCTTTCTTCCACCTGGTTTTTATTTATCCTCATGTTTTAGGGAAATTTTAGGTATTTTTCTTCTTTCATTCAAGAAAATACAATCCATTAGTCAATTGGAATGGTTCTCATTATTAGAAAGTGAGGTGTTGTGCGGGACCTCTGGACTGTTCTCTCCTGCGTGGACTTATCTACTCAGAGGCCTGTGAACACAGTGCACCGGACCAACCCACGATTTTTCTGATTCATTTTGAGCACTGTGACTGAGTGATGCTTTGACACTACTGTGCCTGAACATCGTTGCTTCAGCTACTGATCTAAGAGCTTTATGGAGACCTACCTGAAAATAGAAAATTGTATATATTTATGATGTTTTGATAGCCATATATATTGTGAAATGCCTACCACTATAAAGACAGTTAATATATCCACCACATCATAAAGTTACCATTTCTGGGAGGAAGGATCTACAATCTATTCTCTCTGCAAATTTCAGATACACAATATAGAATTATTAACTACAGTCATCATTTGTTATGGTTTACATTTAAATTGTCTCCCACTAATGAGTATAGCACCCATTCACAGATGACGGGAGTGTTGCGCGGAGGTGGGGCTGGTTGGAGGTAGTCACTGGGGCTGTGGTCTAGAAGGGTGTCTTCTTATCTCTGACTCCTCCCTTCCATCTCCGCCATGAGATGAGCAGCTGTTCTCTGTCAGTCCTTTCTACCGTGCTATTTCTGCCTTGAACCCAGTCAACTTTGGCACATACCTACTGGAAACTGTAAGCCAAACAAGGCTCTCCTTCTCTAAACTGCAGGTGTGGGGTATCTCTTCCCAGTGACAGGAAAGTGACTAATACACCATGCATACTTCAGATCTCCATAACTTGCTCATTCTGCATAGTTTGAAGATTTATATGTTTCGAACAGCATCTCCTCATTCCTCTCACCCACCAGGTCCTGACAAATACAATTGTATTCTCTTCTATAAATTAAACTTTTTAGAGATCACATGTAACTCAGAGAAATATTTGTATTTCTGTGTCTGGCTGTATCATGTAGTACATACCTTGAAGTTTAATTCATGTTGTCAGAAAAGACAAGGTTTCCTTCCTTTTAACGGTTGTATAGTATTTCACTGTGTGTGTGTGTGTATGTGTATTTCACATTTTCTCCCAGTAATCCATTGGTATGCACTTTAGTTGATTCTGTATCTTGGCCAATATCAATAATGCTGCAGTGAACATCAGAGTACAGATAATCTTTGACAGACTGATATTCTTTTGGATATATATCCAGTGGCAGTAACAGACTTGCTGGATCATATAATGATTCTATTTTTAATTTTCTGAGGATTGTACATCTGTTTGGTATAATGGTTCTACCTACTAACAGTCTCACTTTCCTGTAGCTCTTGGCCAACATTTTTTACTTTTTGTCTTTTTGATAGTAATCATTCTAATAGGTGTGAAGTGATATCTCACTGTAGTTTTGATTTGTATTTGCCTGGTCATAAGAGATGCTGCACATTTTTCTTATATCTGTTGGTTATTTGAACATATTCCTTGAGAAACATCTATTCAGGTCCTTTGCTCGTTTTTGAAAATCAAGTTGTTTGTTTTCCTCTTTGGACTTCTTATGTATTTTGGATATGAACCCCTTGTCAAGTAAAAAGTTTGCAAATATTTCTCTCATTCTATATGTGGCCTTGTCTTTCAGTTGATTACTTACTTTGCTGTGTATATGCTTTTCCTGAAATTTTGGTCACTGGAAGATAGATAATAAATAGAAAAAAAACAAAGCAGTTTTTTACATTCTTATGGTAGGGAAACAAATACTTCATTTCTTGCCAGGGAATAAGACACTGGTAATACACCAAGCCCTGGTGACTTACGCCATATAAAGAAGAAGTTAAACAAATTTCGACTGAATCCAGCTTCTTCTCGTGTTGATAGGTCCCCCACCCGGTGCACAGATGACAAGAGGTTTAACCAGCTCTGCAGAATGAGCTTGTCCATAACTTCTTCAACGTCTTTATTTAAAATCTATGGTATTAAATCCAAAACCACTAAGCCTGCCAGAAAAGAATCATGAGACCAAACATTCAAGAGAATAATAATAAAATAAGAATGTAAGAAATATAACAAAAGATAATTCATATTGGAGTTAGCAGACACAAACTTTAAAGTTAGTAAAGACTAAAAGATTCAAGGACATAGATGAACAGAAGATAGATATAGATATAGATGAAAAGATGGAGAATTTTGAATCTATAAAGTAAAATGAATGGGCCTTCTAAACATGAAACCACAGTATCTGAAATTGACTTAGTATTATATTTAGTTGTATAGTCAACACAGCAGAAGATGATTTGTGAACTAGAAAATAGTTTAATAGAAAGTATCCTCACTGAAGCATACAGAGAAAAGTAATAGAGAATATGGAAAGAACGTAAGAGACACATACGATCATTTCCGAAGCTCCAGTGTGCATATAATTAGAGACATTTAAGACAAGGATAGAGAGAATGAGGCAGAAGCAATATTTGAGGCACTAGATAGTGATCTACACATTTCAGAAGTCAAGGAAAATAAATACAAAGAAACCTGAACGCAGCAATATTGCAATTAAATTCTTTAAGGCCCAAAACAAAGATTGAATCCTTAAAAAGAGCTGCAGGGGTACATTACATGCAAACACCAAGCTTACAATTGACTTCTTTATATGACCTATGCAAGCTGAGAGAAAATGGAAAGTGCTGAAAGAAGAAGTGTCAATTTATCTATCCGTAGCAAAAGCAAAATAAGTATTCATGATAAAATAGTATGCTGTGATGATTAATGTTGGGTTTCAACTTGACTGGATTGAGAACCATCTCCAGAATTTATAAACCAAGCATTTGGTGTGCCTGCGAGGGTGTTTCAAGAGAAGATGGGCCTGTGATCTGCTAAATTAAGTGGAGAAGCCCTCTTTGAGTGCAGGTATGTACCATCCCATCCTCCAGGAGGGGTGAGTCAATTTCTTTCTCCCTCCTTCCCTCTCAAGTGGGTCTATTTCCTGCTGTTGCCCTTTTAAATACCAAACTCCAAGTTCTTTGTCTTTGGATTTGAACTTGTACCATAGTCCTCTGGGAGGGCCCTTGAACTTTTGGTCTTGGACTAGTAGCAGTATTGTGGCTGTCTCTTTTTCGAGGCTTCTAGATTCTTGGGTGGAGTCACACTACTTGCTTCCCTGGCTCACCAGTTTGCAGACAGCCATCTTGGAACTTTTCAGCCTCCGGGATCCTACAGACCAGTCCAATCCTCTCTTATAAATACATAATGTGCTGATTTTGTTTCTGTACAGAATTGTGATTCGTACATATACTGTGCCTCCATTATGAAGGTGAAGTAGTGAAAATAGAGTTTAAAACAGACCTTTTGGTGATTAACGACTACATGTTCTTAGGAAAACAAAACTTGGAGAGATTTTTGTGATTAGCAAACTTTCACAAAGACAAGTAAAGAAAAAATATTTCAACCAGAAGAAAGTGTCTCAGGTGTAAACACAAAACACATAAAAGGTGAGAGGGGAATAGATGAAGTTAACATATTCTCAAGTCTCTGCAGTCTTGGGGAAAGAATATAATAAATAATTCGTTGTAGGTGTACAGTGCATTCTTTAATGTAATAACTAAAAGGATAATAAAAGAATATATAACTAACAAATTAACAGTTAGGGATGAAAAATTTTAAAAAGAGTAATCCAAAATAAGACAAGAGAAGAGAAAAATAATAAGCATAGAACAAGTAAGTTAAATAGAAAACAGATTGGTATATATAATCTAAATACATCACTGATTAAATTATACACAAATAATGTGTATAAATTTCTAAGAAAAGATAATGCAATAAAAATGGATGAAATATTGGACTAAGAACCTCACAAAAATGACACTGAAAGAGCAATAAGAATGAGTTCTCAATTTAATTAGTCATCATGGAAATTTATTTCACTGAGGTACCATTGCATATACTATATGAATGGCCAAAATTTTACAAACACATGTAATTTTAAGGACTGGTGACAATGTGGGGAAATTTTATTTACTGCTGGTGGCAATATAAGTTGGCAAAAGCAATTTGAAAATCTATTTGGCAATTCCTCACACTGCTAAACACAGTGAATTAAATTATCAAGTAAATATGAGCATAATTAATCAATTACCTATGTTTATGCTAAATAGAAATATATACGTATGTTCATCAAATGACATACTTAATAATATTCAAAATAGCTCCATTAAAGACAACCCACATGCCTACAGAATAGATAAATGCATCGTTGTACATTCTTAAAGTCAAATAGTACATGACATCAAAATGGATAAAATCCAAAATGTACATGTGACATTATGAGATGATACCACAAATATCTGGATGAAAGAAGTCATTAATGAAAGAGTACTTATAGTTTGACCCCATTTATGTAAAATTCAAAAACAGGTAAAAATAGTCAGTGCTGTAAGAAGCCAAGAGCCAGGACGCAGTTATACTTGACAGAGGTGAGTATGGCTACCTGAAGGCTATAGAAGAGGTGCTTTCAGGTGCTGAGAGTGTCCTGTTATCTCAGCTCACCTGTAGCCGCAGGTGTGTCCACTCAGTGGCCACTCATGGGGCTATGCACTGGTGGTACCAGCGTGTCTCTGTATATATGTTGCCTCTTGGTGCAGAATTTACTTATCAGCCATTGAGTACCTACTGAATACACGAGACTTAGCTGTGCAATTCTCTGTTACAAATTAATTTTTAATTAGAAGCACAATGCTAATAATTGTCGATTGTGGCATGCCCTGAAAAACTGTAGAGTGGAACCATAATAATGACGACATATCGATTATTCATTATATTGGTCACCATGCTGCAGATTTTCCAGATTTCTCCAACATAAAACTAATCCTGCTTTCTAAATATTACACCAAAAATTTTTGTCTTCAAATAATTGATGGAAAAAATAAAATAGAACAAATATTTTATAACAATAAGAAACTGCACAACCCAAAATTTGTGTGATTATTCAGAATTGAAATCTGCTAAGTCACACAGTCTACCTTCTAGAAATTTGTGTTTTGCATTTGATTATAGGGAAGTTAAATAAGTCAATTACAATTTAATGAAAACTTATTGTGTGTCTAACATTGTAGAGAACTGTGGAAGTTACAAAAGAGCCATAGCTTATGTTTCTACCTTTCAAGAATCAACTAATTTACTTGGGGATACAAGAGTTAAATCTGAGAAGCAACACAAAAAAATGTAGTTTAAACTATTAAATATGTCAAGTATTCCATAAGTAGACTAAAAATGAAAAATAGAGGCAGGATGGAGTGATTGGAAGCCTTATTGGAGGTGGGACAGGAAGAGGGCTTTGTGAAGATGACTGACTAGCGAAGTTTCTTGGAGATCTAATTAACACATGTTGTGTTAGACAGCTGAAGATTACCTGTTCTATAATAGTATGAATTGATATCATAAATGGCTCCGATGCCATTATGATGTATCATGTGTGAATAATTCATGCATAGACTAATGGAGCCACACAATGGAACTGCAGGGGTGTTACAAATGAGAATTTATGTGCATTGACATAGCAGTGGGTAGAAGCCGGTGAAGTGTTTGCCCCTCACTAGTCAGTATACGTCATTCTTACCAGGACTAGTATTTGTGTGTATGTCTGTGTGTGAGTTTGCGTGTGGTATGTGTGCACACTCATGTTGAATTATTTAGGGAATCAAAATCCAGCTCTGCATTGAATTCACAAAGACTTTTCTCAGAATAATTTATACAAATAATCTTACAATGTATGTTTAAAGACAAATTGGAGGACAGGCCAAAAAAAAAAAAAATCTCTCTGGAAGTAGTGTTTCTCAGTGGGGCTGATGTTCTGGACACTATTTTCTAATTTCTTTTCAGTTGGAATTTTAGTTGAGATAATTCGGCTCAAGTTATCTTGAAATGTTAAGTGTTCCTAGAAAATTTCCTGCATAAAGTCATTATTTCTTTCATGCTGATATTGGATTTCTTTTCTTTGAAAATACAAAGATTAGTGTAGAAGTTTGCTTGGCCTTTGTTTTGAGGGAAGAAAAATTTAACTCATGACAAAATATCCTAACTAATATTTAGTAAATTTTCTTGTTTTATACTTTAGTTTCATTACCACCAGAAGAGAGGAATACACTGAGAAAGCTGTGCTTTGCCCATAGTGTAGCATGATGCCACCTATAGGGAAATGGAGTCCTTTAAAATAAATAATTTATGTTACAGAGCACTTTGAAGGTAAATTTTGCTTTACTCAGTCACTACTCTGTACCTGGAAGAAAGATCCAATTTATAGTTCATTATTGTCATGTTTGTGCAAAAGCTCAGAATGGTAGAATTAGAAGAGACTTTAAAGTTTCAATAATTCCAAAGTGACGCTCAAGGGACTCGTGCTAACCCAGAATGGATGCTTTGCCATTCTGTACCAGAGGGAAGAAGGAAGAAAAATGTCATCTCATCTCTTGATTTACTTAGCTAGATTTTCATTTGACAAAGTTAGAAACTGTTCAAGTGTTTTTATTTTTGCAAAGAACACCTTTAATTTCAATATTATGTCTTTCTATGTTTTTATTTAAAATATAGTGTATTTATGAAAGTCTACCAAACACTGGCTTTGGTCCGAAGGTCCTTACTAGGCTTTATACAATATTAGTAAACATTTCAGCTTCCCATTTAAAAAGTTCCTGTTTCATGAAATTTGTATCTGAGAGCCACTGACCTAATCAAAAAGACCAGGTGGTACTCAGATCCCTGCCACAATATGTCTGCCACCCGGTAAAAAAAAAGGGAAATTCTACAAATTTAAATACAGTCCTCTTTATCCTCAGATAATTTTCTTAGAAACCTTTTAAAAATTTTAGCTGAGTCTGGGGATTCAGTTCAATGATTAGAGTGCTTGCCTCACAAGCACAAGGCCCTGAGTTTGACTCCCAGCGCACACACACATACACACACACACACACAAAAATATTTAGCTGCAATTTTTTTGAGATTTTCCCTTTTTGTGCTTACTTTCAATCTCATACTAAAGATGTGTAATTCCTATTCTAAATGAAACTCTTCACATGTAATGAAGTATCTCCCACTGAATCTTCTCTTGACTAAAAAACACAGTTTTCATCATTCTTCACAAACATGATTGCAAGTTCTTCAGCTTCTTTTACTCTCTTCTAACATGTTTTTGTTTGTCAGTGATGCATTTTGACACCAGGACTAAATTAAACACTAAACCCACACACTATCTAGTACAAGGGGATTATCGCCTTCCAGAATCTCTGTTCTGTCTTTGTTAGATTCCCTTAGTCATTCTGTTAATTGCAGTTCATTTTGAATCTTCAATGGAATGAGTCCTTAATTTTTTTTTTTTTCTGACTTTGGCTTGGTGTTCTTATTCAAAAGAAAAGAAGGTAGACTAGAAGAAATGGGAAGTAAAAATTCACTGTAGGAAATTCATTTCAGGAAAATCAGATGTTTCTGGAAAGAGAAGATACAAAGAAAACAAATTCTTGCCTCCTAGATAGCTATCTCCTTGTAAAAATCAGTTCTCAGTAAAGCAAGTAATAATGATAATAGTTAACAAGTTAATTTTTCCATGGAGCTATTTACTTTCACCAAGCTTGGGGCTGTAAAGCAGGTTCAACACACTACAGCCCTGAGGCCAAATCCACTTTTTCACTTATTTTTGTAAATAATGTTTTATAGGACCATGGCCCCATACATTCATTTCCTCTTGTCTCTGTTTGGTTTTGTACTAAGTAACAGAGCACTGTAGTTTCTGCAGAGGCCATATGACCCACATAGCCTAAAATATTTGCTACCTGGGCGATTTTAGAAAACATGTATTGATCTAGGAGCTACAGGACCATTGCTACTGTGGACTTTTGGGAAAAGATTCAAGTTAGAGGGAGTTGGAGAGAAGACTAAGGCAAAATGAGATAAACTCTGAGAACACCTAAGGTTAAAAGCAAAGAGCTAGCTCACAATCTTCCCAGTAAGAGGTCAGTACTGGTTTGGAGAAGAAATGAATGGCATTGACCTAATTATTATAGATTTGACATTTGCTTGGGAACAGATTAGCTCCATATGTTAAGGTTGAAAAACTAGAAGCCACCGTGCTGAGTTGCTACAGAGGAGGCCAGCGAGTCTTGCAGAAGTATTTATACTGTCATTTACGATATGAATGTGTTAAAGCTCTTTTTGTTCAATTCGAAAAGAAGTATGTATGAGTCAAAGAATCCTATGCTCCACTATCCGGAATTCACCAAAGAAGTGATTTCTTTAAAAATCTGACTAGCTAGATTCAAAAGAAATCAAATTAAAATACAGTACAGCTTTGGCAATAGAAAAGTAGTACCTGCAGCAACAACACCACTTGTAGTAAAATCAGCTTCTGTTTTGTCAACTACATAGCAACTGGAGGTGAATCCAGCAGATGTAATTCATATCTCAGTAGTAGTTTTAAAAGTTTCCTCAACATTATTATAACAGGGGCTTTTTTTCAATCTGGAAACTAATGAGAAACCAAGAATACCTCAATTTCTTTCTGTGAAATGCATCCAACCTCAGAAAAGAAGTGTAAGATATAAAAGAATGGAAAAAAGCCAAAATATTGAAATTATGTTCAAAACTCTCTGCAGTAATTTTTAACTTCTAAATTAATGAGCCAGCAGAAGAATAAGAGACCACTTTTGCTGTTGGAAGAATTAACATGGAGGAGTGTAAACCAAACCAGAAAATCCTGGCTGGAATCTTCCTCCCTGCATTCCTGACGTAGCCCTCCTGCACCTCACTAGGGATTGAATACACTTGTCCTGCCCAAGATGCTTTAAGGGTGTACAAAGTCCTAGTGACTCTGTATATTTCTCTTTCATCAGAACTTGCTGTACCCGTTCTCTCCTGGCCTCAGGATGACGTCATGCATCCTGATTAAGGGACCTCGAAAAATGTTCATCTGTAGCACTAGCTTTGGGAAAACACCTGAAAACTCCTACTTTCACAGAATACAAGTTAACGTATGGTAGAGGACACCCCATGACTGGACAGATTACTTATCCACAGAGGCCTGCTGAGCTTTCTTGAGGCCTGAGGCAAAAGAAAAAACAATGAGTACTCCTAAACACATATTAAAATATTTTTTCATAATATGGATCAAGTGGAAAGTAAGCAAAAACTGTATTTTAAAACCGACATGTGAGGTATGATTAAATATACAGTGAATGTTAAAATATAAAAAGAAAATTATTACTGTAGAAGGCTCTTTGCCATTAATCTCTTCTAAGTACTCTACCTCACCTTGAACACACTTTTCATTCTTTTAACTTTCTGAGGTAGTTCTGGAAGTCCTCTTTCAATGTGACCAAAAATGTAGTGCATATACTGCCAGGTACCATCCAATGGAAAGGCAGGCTCCCAAAAACATAAGTGTGTCCTCATCCACCTTATTCACTGGATCTGGCACTGTGCAATTTCTGGCTCTTCCCCAAAGTCAAAATGATTAAGAGAGATGAAATTTATAAATTTACACAGGACAAAGAGATGGCCACACAGTTCATCTAAAGACACATTGTCCTGCTCCACCCAACTCCAGTGGTACAGATTTGGTCTGACGTGGATTATGCCTCTGAATCATTGAGGCAATTTGGGGTCTCCTTCACTTATCTTAAAATGAAGTAGTTAAATAATTATTCTGGGGGTTGGGGATTTAGTTCAGTAGTAGAACACTTGCCTAACAAGTGCGAGCCCCTGAGTTCGAACCCCATCACCCCCCCATATGTTCTGGAATTTTAGCCAAAATTCAATATAAGCCAAGTCCCATTATATAATATTATTCATAGTTAGCCCTCAACTGATATTAACCCTCAATTTTAGGTTATATTTTAGGTCAGGAGCTTTGGCCATCATTTTTCATAATTCTCCATTTTCATTAACTTCTCAGCATCTGCTTATTTCAATGAAAGTCCTGGAAGTAACCTTTATAAGGTAAATTTGGGAGTCAGGAGAGTGTATTTTTGACGTGCTCTATGAGAAGTTCAAAAGAAAGAAGTTAGAGTTCTTGACCTTGGGTTGCATACTGTCAAATGCATGTGGTAGAGCTGTCACAAATGAGTTTCCAGTGACATGACTGACAGAGACATACATTCAACCACCTGTAGCTCATCTATAAAACATATTCTTTAATTGAAAGGGAGGAAATGCAGAATGACAGAGTCAGAAAGTCTGAGAAGATCTAAAATACTTCTTGAATTAATCTAGTCCCATTCAAAGTATGCATTGTTAGCTTACATTGTACATAGGATATGGTAATAAATTGTGCAATTCATATTATATGGAGAGTCTTCTCTAAAGTAAGTTTATAAATTGATAGGAGATATGAGATAAAATAGTAAAATAAATATAACTTGACAAGTTTTATAATTTTTACATTAATTTAGATATTACATTAAAATGCCTTGTTTTTTAAAATTGACTACTATAGATTATTAATATTTAATTTTAGACTCTAAATTTGTAGCTATCCTGTTTCTTTTTTAAAAGGAGGCAGACTCACCTTCTTTACCTGTTGGGGCAGAGGCTTCTAACCTTCGAACTGAGTCAAAATGGTCTTTCTTGAAGGTTCCCGCAAGCCACTTGGTGCAAAGAGTTCTTTCATTGATTTTTGAAATGCTTTAATCAATAGTATAAACCATTCACACCTAATTTAAGTGCCTTTCATAACTGCTTTCTATTTCTTTTTTACTTCTTCCAAAATTCACCTCTAATGCGTCCGTTTTTACCCGTGGTTGTAATTTTTATTTCTGTCCATGAAAGTTATTCAACAATATAACTTTAGGGCAGCCAGTGAATCAGTTATGAAACTCAACAGATATTGCCCTGAAAGACAGGTAATATTCTATGCTGGACAATAAAATGACAGAGAATTTCTAAATCACATAAAATTATTTTTCTTGAAAATAATCAAAGTTTTAAAAAATATTTTTAAAATTTAAGATCTGGCTTTATGGTGAAAGTACATACTTCAAATTGCAGGAACTTTGTATGTATAATGAACAAAATCTTTAATGAGGTTTATCAGGTCTTGCATGATACAACATAATTCTTCCGTGGTAAAAGAAAGCCAATCCCTCTCCTGTCTCAGAATATTCATTTAGGTCAAGTATAAGGATTTTTTGAGAAGATGCCAATGAGATCTGAAGGGAGAGTACAAGGGTCAGGCCATGGGGTAGGGCTGGGGTTAAACTGTGTAGGCAGTCAAGGAAATGTGTCAATGTGTAGTCTTTAGACTGTAAGTAGAAAGATGCCTTCAAACAATTCTGAGCAATGTTGTGACATTACTACTGGCCACGTAGGTTTATACACTCATGTTTGTTTGCTCACCTCTGACCAAATCAAAGGAGGCCTTATATTTTGGTATGAAGAACAAAAAAAGATTTATTCAAAGCTAGCTCAGAGGAGATGGAGGGATATAGGTGCACCAGAGTCATTTATAGTAAGGAACAGAGGGGAAGGGGCGCT
The DNA here is from genome assembly GCA_004026905.1 of Hystrix cristata. Lineage (NCBI taxonomy): Eukaryota > Metazoa > Chordata > Mammalia > Rodentia > Hystricidae > Hystrix > Hystrix cristata. The sequence goes on along the minus strand of PVJO010003444.1, from coordinate 13,693 downwards.
CAGAGAGATAATGCAGATCTCACACTTGCTTTATAACTTCCAGCCATCTTCAGCTCATCTTCTTTCCAGTGGAAAGGAAACTGGGCTGCAGGCTTGCTGGGGTCAGCATCTGCACATTCTGTCACTTCTTTTGGGCTGAGGAGGAGGGTGTATTGGTTATGTGCTCAGCAGGAGGAGGCTTGGAGAAGTGGTTTATCTCTAAAAGAAAAAAAAGAAAATCTCCCTTTTAAAGTTCCACTTTGCAGTGCCAATTACAACATGACCAAATCTTTGGCTGACTGTAGTATGGGAGAAAGACTTTAAAATAAAAGGTTGGAGGAAAATAAGCCAGTGGAAAGGCAGTTAGAATGATCCAAGTCACATAGGACAGATTTAGTAGAATGTTACCTCAAATTCTTGCTTGTAATCATTAGCCTAGAATCGACGTTAACCAGAAAGTTTCACTAACCAATAGGTCAAGTATATTTAAGGTGAAGAGTTACCATTGGCAATGTTTTGTCAATGTTTTGTTTGTTTCTGAAGCATGAGATTAGGGCCTAGCTAACTGGCTGAGCTACTGGATGTGACCTGTCAATCACAGAGATCCAGGACACACGTGCAGAACACAATTCCCAATCCCCGCGCCTGGGACCAATCAGAAAGAGCTATGTTCAATTCTTCTCGCGTGAAATCAAGCAGGCTTTTGATAGGATGGTCTATATCTGACATTACACTGAAGAAGGAAGGATGGAAAAGACATCTGCTATTAATTTCTTGGCCATTGTAAACTCTCTCAGTGGTCTGCCCTCACTCTGCAAAGCATACTTCTTTTCCTACCTTTAAAAAATGGAAAACCTTGCTACCTTTTTGCATGTTTTGCCCAATTTTTTGGTCAGGACACCAAAGACCTGAAAAGGTCTACAGAACCCCAGAACCCATTAATGGCCAATGGTAACTCAGAGATGAGTTAAAAAATTTCATTGGCAACTTTGAAAAAGTTTGCTTCTATCCTAGCCTCCATATCTGCATATTCTGCCACTTCTTTCGGACTGAGGAGAGGAGGGGCTGTCGGTTATGTGCTTAGCAGGAGGAAGTCTGGAAAAGTCGCTTATCTCTAAGAGAGATAAGCCTCTCCTGGCATCCTACATGTAGCCTCCAAATTTCATGATGAGAGAAGTATGACAATTCAGAGTTAGGATTTAGGGAACTTTAGAGCTTAGAACATTAGAACTATTGGTGTTCCATCCAAAAGCTGGTAAGTTTCACAGTAAGAGTTTTTTCTTCTAAGAAATGCGGTTTCGAGGATAAAGGAAAAAAAATATTCGGAAGTTGGATGATGTGCATCAAGTATGTTATTGGTAGATGAACCTAACACTCAAATTGTAACTGGCACTGCAAAATGGAACTTTAAAAGGTACAGTTTTTTCCTTTAGAGATGCAAAATTTCTCTCAACTTTTTCCCATGGAACATATAACTAACACTCCCTCCTCTTCTCAGCCCAAAAGAAGTGACAGAATCTGCAGGTACTGATACCAAGCAGTCTGGAGCCCAGTGTGCTTTCCACAAGAAGGCACAATTAGTTAAAGATGGCTGAGAGTCTGGAGCTTTGCGTTATCTCTCTGAGCCGCCCCGCCCTGTTCCTCACCGTGAAGACTCTTGCCTCTCTCTGCAGAGTGAGATGATGATTTGAGACAAACAGGCCCCTGCATCTTCTTGGACCTACTTTTGAATAAATCTTTTTTTCTTTTTACCCAAATATATGGCCTCCTTTGATTTGGTCAGCACACCAAGCGAACAGACCCGAGCATATGAACCTAAGTGGCTGGTAACAAATGGCTAGAAGAAGTCCTATTTTTGTCATACATTTCTATTTATTTTAGTTACTTAGCATACGATGTTCTACTTTTGTGCAAAAACCACCCAAAGGAGTATTAAAACAGGTGTGGTTTAAAAAATAATAGTACAATGTGTTAGAACAGACAGTGGATAAGACTTTGATGTCACAGAGATTATGAATCTACATAAGGCACTTAAACAATAATGAAAACTTTAGATCCTCATGTCGAGTGAATCAGTTAAGCACTATAAAGTCTCAGAATATTCTAGCTTTCACTACTCAACGTTAGTGGAAATGGAATTAGGAAGATCTAGGCTTTACATTTGTACTCAAAACCATTGAAATCCTATCTTCTAAGAATAAAGGGATTTAGATTCAAGGGTTTAGAAGGACTAGGGTATGTATATATGTGTGTGCACGCGTGTGTGTGAAGAATTAGCTTTTAGTTGGGTAAACACTGAGCTGTGATGAGAAAAACCAAAATTGCTTCAAATTATATGTCACAGACCTCAATTGCCCTGCAGAACCATTTTCCAGTTTGGTGACTTGTCTTCTTTCTTGATTCCTGTTTATGCTTTTCAATCCAGCCCGGGAAAACGAAACAGATCCTATAGAGCCAGGCATTTCTCTGTTCGTCTAGAACTCAGTGGTTTGTTCACAGTGCACTACCACAAAGCGAACCAGTCTTTCTGGTGGGCAATTTCTCAGCAGCCCTCATCTCAACTCCGTTCTATTGTGGGGACCGACCCGTAGGCATTGTCAAGGAGCAATGGATTTTATGACTGCAGCTTGAATGCAGCTGTGTCTTTTCCGATCTAGGGCCAAGAGACAAAATGCAACATGAGATTTTTAAACATTCCAAGGCCCATCTGCCATGTAACCCACTTATCTTTGTGGCTGCAAGTTCTTTATTGATCCAAATGGTAAAGAAAAAAAGGGCAACAAAGGGGGAAAATGCAGGGAGAGAGAAAAGCCATAAATCCATTCTTTTGTTGTTCTTCCAGCAGCATCTGCGAGCAATTGTCACAATTACTAGTCAAACTGTATTTGACTTGTTGCCAACATGAATTTTCCAAAAACCCAATGTAAACAAACTCTGCAAGTACTTCCTCATTTGCCAAGCCAGTAATTATTTACTTTGTTTGGGCCTAGCATTAATGTCAGTTCAGCTTTACAGCCCATAATGTGTTTGTTAATGAAACCGTGAGGTCTAAAGCTACATATTAACCTTGCCACCCTTCAATTTTGAGCTCAATAAAGTTGCACCATGGTTTTGTAAACTAGTGTTGGGGGACAGGCAAATGATTAATTATATTTTTCCCTTTTCCTTTATCCAGGCAAATTGTTAATCTTTAAACCTGCCTTGCATTTTAAAGTTAACAAACCCAAATCCAGCCTCCGGGAGATATGATATCATTCAGACAAGTCCGCAGGGTTGTTTGGATGCTACATTTGGAAGTTGTCAGCGGTGGTGCTTGCGCTGAAGTTCAGTGACCTTTCAGGCACAGTGTGCTTCTTGAAAGGATGTAAAATACCTCAGAGAATCAGGGAATATCAATTTGGTAGGAAAGTGCTGGAATGCATGGTTGGGACCTTGTGTTCATTTTTTTGAAAGTAAATGAAAGTCAGGTGGTTTGAGGATGCCTGAGTAATTCAGTCAGCCAAAGAGAGAGAAATTCCTGATCAGGTTGAGGGAGCCAGGAGGCCGGGGATGAGACTGAATAGCCCAAGGATGTGCTATTGCTGGCCCAGTCCCAGCGGACTCTGCTCCTGTCTCCACTCCATTAAATACACACTGTGCTGACAGTGGCGTATACTCAGTGGAGGTCAAAACTCAATTCTCGCAGACCTTAGGTTCATCCCAGTAGGGAGTGAAACAGACAGATAATGAATAATCAAGGAAAATATACGCACATTAATTTCAATAAGACTAAATATTACGAAGTAAGTGAAATGAAGGAAGGAGACACCAAGTCTCTGGTGGAACCACTTTTGCTTGGGTGGTCAAAAAAGACCTCTGCAAAAAGGGGACATCTGAGCTGAAATCTGAACAATGGGACAGAGCTCCGGTTGGGATTACAGGAACCAAACTTTTTAGGAAGTGGCTCCAGCAAAACATGTAAGAGTTGTTTACTGTGTATCAAGAAGAGCAGGAAAAGCAATACGCAATGGTGGCATGCCCAGTGAGCACAGAGGAGGCATGCTATCAGTGGGCAGGGACGGTAAGGGATGGAAGGAGAGCTTGGGCGTGTGTTCCCCAAAGCAACATGGATGTGGAAGGAAAGAAGTGGCAGGACTTTGACGATTAATATGGCAGTCTTGATTTGTTTTGAGGAGAAAAAGAAAAGCATTTGACCAACACTAGATAAGAATTTGTGGAAAAATATCATTTTTCATAAGCACCTTCATGACCACCTCCTTTGCAGAATATTTAGAGGTTTAAAAGCCTTGGGAGCTGTCTAGAAATCTGACTTACAGATGAGACTTAGTTCTTGACTGTGGAGCTGTGATGTTTGATTTACCCGACTTGGAAAATGACTCCAGATAAAGGTGTCTATTTTATCTAATGTAAAGCTATAATGTTTCAGGAAGTTAGATGATTATTTTCTCCTTTATCTCCAGAGAAGGTGTGAGCAAATCCCCCCAAAGGGATAATTTTGTTTAGCATCAGGAACTGATGGTTGTGTTTGATTATGTAGTTCTGAGCTGAGAATAGCCATTTTATGCAAAAATCAATATGAATTATGGAAAGAATCTAGCATTTTAGCTACACAGTGTAAGGATTTTATAGTTAGCTACATTGGGGAAGGAAACTACAGAAGGCGAATGCAAGAAATCTTTCAGGAATCCTTCTGAGGAAACACTTTACACTTAACAGTGTAAGTTGATGAAAAATGCACAAATTGGACATTCTCAAAATAAATGGTGAGAACAAAAATGTAAAGAATCTTATGAAAATTGTCAATTCCTCATAAAAATTATATTTTAACTTTTCAGATGCCCAGAGTCTTTGCATTCATATCTTGTGGATTTTAACATATTTATTTTGAGGTAATCTTAGCTTATGAGCTAAAATTTTCAACTTGTCATACCAAAAATATTTTTTAAAACAACAATTCTCTAACCCTGGTCTACATAAATCACGAACAGAGCCTAAATCGGTGGATAATTGGATTGAGCTCTGAGCTTAAATATGAAGGAGACAAAAGCATGCCCCAAAGAAGCATTTGATAGTCTTAGTCTTATCTGTGGATGTTTTACACCAGACGTGGAGGGAGTATTTGTTTTCCGTGATTTGTGCTATCTCAGTGACATTCTATTTGAGCTGGTATCCTGTATCCAAGCCAGAACATCCACATACAAGGGCGTATTTCGCTTTCTCCCAACGGTTCAAATGTGATATTAGGGCAGCGACACCTGACCTGAAGGCCTTGCTGGCAAGCTGATGCACGAACACCGGCTCTCGAGCAAGGATGATAACAGGAGACAGTGGGGACATGGCACAGCGGCACAGGGGCTTTGAGACAGCTGTAGCCTTCGCAGGACCAGGAACAATGCCGCAAGCGAGCATTTGTAGACATAGTATTTTAAAGAGCCGCTGCACAGAGGAGCGAGGTATATTTCTATATCTCCTCGTTAATCACACTATGAGCCAACCACACGTTTCTATGCATGTAATTTAGCTATCTGATACAGCTGCATGCTAATAAGGCTTGAAGCATTTTATACTTTTTTTCCTGTTCACAGAACTCTAAATCTTTTTATTCCTCCTTCTTCTGTTTGTCCCTAACCGTTGTTTCTAGAAAGCTCTCTTACATGGCAATGATGACAAGCAAGTCACAACTAGCTTCAGTAGACTTCGTGAAGCTAGATGGTCAGTGAACCAGTATCTTAGCTTCATTTTAATTTACATTGGTGACTATAAATATTTTTAATGTAGTTTGCTCTATTCTACCCACCTCTGCAAATTTAGGAGTGTGAAAAAGAGAAGAAGGCTCAACACTGTGGAAAAGGCCAACCGTGGTGGAAGACAAACTCTGTACAACAAAAATGTTTACTTGTTTTAAAAATGTCCTGTGGAAACCAATGATAGTATCCATGTATAAGCTAGATTAGGAGATTATTCACTGATGGTACAAAAAACGGTGCTTGTTTAATGCTTTTTGTAAACTTGAAGAAACCAGACATGAAATAATTGTGAGGAAAAGAGAAAGAAATCTCTCCTGCTCAAAGAACAAACTGTAGTAAACCTTTAGTTGAAAAAAAAATTAGGTTTATAAATCTATATTTATCTAGCCCTAAAAATAAACTTTATTTGTAGGTCGATGTTTATAAACTGTGATGCCCCCCAATTCCTCCCAACTCTGCTTCTGTCACGCATGACATGGAAAGGTTTCACATTCCATCAATGTCCCATTTGGCATTGTGTGAGTTTTGTAGTCTCTCTATACATACCTGGAAAGTATGTCCTTCCAGTTCCATATCTGTCGAAAGGCAATTTTGAATTAAAAACCTAGTTGATTTTGGCGAAATGGTGTCCTGAATAAAAATTTATTTTGACTTATTGGGTACTAAGTTCATTTAGGTGGAAACGTTTGAGAAGTGTACTTGCTCATCCATAACTGTGTTTCTTGTGTTGAGTGATAGTTCTACTTCTACTGTCAGCTTGACAGTGAGTCCCTCAAATACAAGGACTGTATGTTACTCCTCGTGACACTTCTGGTACCTGAGTCTGTGCTGAATCCAGGAAGGGCCGCTTACGAAGATGGCAGCAAAATGTGACTCCCAATTTAAAGCATACTTTGAAATGTAAACATACACTGCTTCAGTTTCTAAAGTAACTACACCCTGGATGATGGCATCTATTGAACATGCAGATATTGAATATTAGCTCCCACCCACTGAGCTCTGAATTTGCATTAGTGTCTGTGTGTCAAGAGCTTTGTATGTATTGTCTCCATTAATATTCCCAAGCGTAGGGAAAATAGGTAAAGCCAATCACAGTATAGTAACAACAACAAAATGTTGAGATAATGGGATACAAACTGTTTCAGTTACTTTCCTAGAGTCAATGGCTTGGAAGAGAGATTTAATACAGGACAAATATAAGTTACAACATTCACACACACAAGCCAAATGCAGGAAGAGTGCAGAACATCTACTCATGCACTGGAGACTTGGAGATCCAGTCAAGGGCTGGGAGCCCACAGTGTCCTATGTATATCCGTGTCTGCACTAAAAGGCTGAAGAAATCTATACTGGAGCCTGGATAAGGTGCTTGCATCAGAGATGAAGACCAGAGTTCCCCTGAAGCAAACAGCAGCCATCCCTGATGACAGCAAGGCCCCGAGCTCCTGTGACAAGAACAACCGAGTTCCCTTTGAGGGAACTAGTCCCCACAGAGCTTCTCCCGGGAAACAGCTGGATGCTATCTTCTGCTCCTGTTCTCCTTTATATTGTGTCAGCAATAATCTTCAGGTGGATCCTATATCCTCAGAACCACACCAACTCAGTCCAGGTGGGTGTTCCTGCTCAAGCTGACCATAGCAGTCCGCCACACAAATTTAAGGGGAACAAAGATTGTTTTCTCCTGTTACTGACTTGTATCTCTGGTACCCAGAAGAGTGCCTGATACCAGAGGTATCACCTGTAGTGAAAAGGGATTAGATTCACCAATAGTGAAAAGACTGTATTTAGGGCTTGTGGGGGATCAGACGTAAGACAACATCTCTACTTTCATTAGCTCATTTTTCATTACTGTAACAAAATACCTCAAGCAGACTAAATTGAAAGAACAGAGGTTTACTGAGATCACAGTTTTGGAAGCTGAAAGTCCAAGCCACACAACGTAGGCTTTGGTGAGGATTCCTGCCTCCCCAACATCCCTTGACAATGTCACCTAGTAAAGGATGGCAAAGCTGAGAGCTTGAGTGGGAGGGAGAGATCGTATCACCATGGAGAGACTGGGCCCCACAATCCCTTCTGAGGCTGTGCTCCCAGTGGACCCAAAGACCTCCTACTCCACTCCACTTCTTAAAGGTCTCCCTGCCCAACCTCAGTACACTGAGTACTGAGCTCCCAACACGTGAAGCTTTGGGGTCAAACAAAATCCAAATCTAGAGCTTTTGTGAGTTTTATGACAGGAGTTACATCAGAATCCCATCAGACCGCCATGGCTGGAAATGAATATCAGCACTGGGGATGAGCATAATGCATGTGTGTTTTTCCAAGGAGTGTGATGTGAAAAATGAGAGAGGAAGACAAAAATCTATGGGAATTGGGATTAAAAGAAGACTGTCTTCTTACCTCATTTTTTTTCCAGTGAGGAAATTGAGTCCATGATTTGTAAAATGAAAGTAAAAAAAGTGGCAGAGGGAGCCATAGCAAAAACTCAATTAGGGTAGAAGGCAGGTTGAAGAACAAAAAGATGAGAACACTGTTGTACAATTCCGTCCAAACCTTTGAAAATCTTAACTTTCCTGTCTTCTATAGGCCTATTGATACCCCACAGATAGCCACTTCAAGGCTTGGTTTAGAATTCTAATCCAGCTCTCATTAAATTTATTATGTATTATCACTCAACTCACTTACACAAGTTAGTTAATATTTACTTGAATAATCTCTCATTCTAAATACTAATTATTGATAAGAGCTATATTTTTGTTGTATAAAACTTGGAAAATAGAAATGAGCCAAGAAATTTTGTGTTTTAAATTAATTCTAAATGTATCATTATCCTTCCATCTGGAAGAAAGGAAGATCAGGACCACACTCAGTCTCTCTACTTTGTATTTTGATAAAGCGACATTGCTTTTTCCTAAAGAAACTTAGTGTCATATAGTAAAATTACTACAAAATCTGCTTTCTAAAAACAATATTTCTTAGTATTATTTCTTTTCATGTTATTTCACACAGTTCTGTCTCTACATTCTACTGAAGGAAGATAATAAATTGTGTGGGATTAATTATAATTTATTGAATAATCTCTTAGTGTTAGCGTTTTTAGTACTTTTAGATTTTTATATTATAAACAAGTATCCGCAACTGTCTTTAGAATACTAGGAGTGAATCTTTGGTTAGGATACACACCATTTTTCGTGGCTTTTGCGATAATTTCCCTGATTGTCTTCCTTAGAGGTTGTGATGATTTGTCCTATCACTAGCAGAATATGAGAAAGAGTGATTGCTTTCTACTCTTTGGCTAATACTAGGGATTAGCATGTAAAAATAATCCTTTACAATAATAAAGTTTATTCATACATGTTTCTTCACAGTCTTACATTGAAATTCTATTATAGAAAGATTGAAGGATACAGGAGACTGTCGCCTCCTTCTCTGTCATAACGTGGGTATTTGATAGCTTTTGTATTGGAGTTGCGTTTCTTTCTCAGCATTTTGCAAGCACTCTGTTAATGTTATATATTGAAAAATGAGCTACTTATTAGGTGTTTATACTTTATGAATATTTTCTGTTTTTGTCATTTGCGATTTACTTTATGATGACTTCAGTCATGGGTGAGTTTCAAAGATTTGATAAACTAAGCCTTTTTCTTTATGATTTCTATGTTTTCTGTAAGACTAGGGAATATATAAATACCCAAGCAGCATATTTATGGTTTTGCTTTTATGTTTGAGTCATTTAGGTGTTTGGCATTAATTTCATTGCGTAGTCAGGTGTACGGTATGAATTTAAGATTATTTTCATGTTCAGCCGGTTGTCTACGTACCAGTCCTCTTTCTTGCTGGCTTAAGGTGACTTTTTACCTCATGTTAAATTCTTTAAAATTGTTCTACATCTAATATTATACTTTTCTCAATTGCTGTATCTGTCATTTCTTGCTTGTAATAATATCATGTAGTTTATTTTATTATAGATTTACAATATAAGTTGGACAAAATTTCTCTTTTACAATTTCAAAAAATTTGGCTTCTTAAACATGTTCATGGCATCAATAACCTAAGTTATTTTGACATTTTTATTCATACAATGAAATTTTGTTCAGCAACAAAAAGGAACAATATATTAACACGTGCTATAGCATGGATGAACCTCCAAAATATTATGTTAAGTAAAAGGGCCAGTTGCATGTGATCTAAGAATATATGATTTCAGATTTATGAAATACTAATTTATAGAAACACAAGATAGATTTATAACACCGCATTAGGGGTATGAATGTGAAAGAATTGTAAATGGAAATGAGCGATCTTAATGGGGGACTGGGAAAATGTTCTAAAACTGATTTAGGATGAGGGCTTCACCACAAAGTAAGCTTATTAAATATCATTGGATCACAGCTGAAAGAAGTGAATTTTTTGACATTTGAAATATACTTCAGCAAGTTATTATTCCAAAAGTTAAAGGAAAATTATCACTGATTTTTTTTGGAATTGGACAATACTTATTCTTAATTTTAGAAATAACCTCTGATGATGCTCAATATCTCTTTTAAAATATGACATTTAGTTCGATCCCTTGCACCAAAAGAAAAAAGAATATGACATTTACTTTCCAGGAAATTTTTATATCTTTATTATTGAATATCCACTATTTTTTATTAATCTCCTAGATCATTAGATTTTTTTGTTTGTTTGTTTTGTTTTTGGGTGGCTTCTATTGATGCATTTCCTCCACTGAATAGAACAGTTATCAGTGATACAAACAGAGGTTTGTTTAATTCTTACATGTGTGTTAAGCCCTGTTAATGAAGTCACTCATTACTTCTAACAGTCAGGAGTGTACGGGAAGGTGCATGTTATGTTAGCAGTCTGATGATCTTTGGCCCAAAGAACGTGAATGACAGCTCATAGATGTAGTCACAAGTTGAATAATTTTACTCTGTGGTTCCCCCCACTCCGCCAAAGTTGTTAGATGGAGGTTACTCGATCCTGGAGATTTATCAACATTTAGTTTGTCAATTTTGTTTAATATTTACTACCAATATCATGCCATAAACCTATGACTTACCAACCTGAACATAGAGTTTTAGAGTAGATATTTTAAAAAATAACATGCTTAGTAAATTTTCTAAAGTATAACAGTGTTTAGAATTTCATTGAATTCAGGCATACATCAAGAGATTATAATTGGAACCTGGCCGTCAGGTGAATTAACAAACCATTCAGCTCAGAATAGAGTGATTAGCCCAGGAATAATCAACACTGTTGCTGATGATTCTGGGCATGATTATCTGGTAGTACATGTTTCAGAAAATATCGAGCAAACCTTTATTGCTAGGGAAAAATTAAAGATTTTAGTTGCATATATTTGGTTGCTGACATACATTATACTAACATGCACTGTCATTACCACATGAAGGCCTTTGAGAGAAAGTCAGGAAAATGGTGGTGAATTTACAAAAAGAAGACAAAAGAGAGAAGGAGAAGACAGCACCTTGAAATTTACTTAGAAATGTGAGCAAGCATAAGGGTAGAGGTAAATCTGAGCAAATCAGTAAGTTTCTGGGATCATAGCTTTCTTTGTGGTAGTTATGGGAAACAAGGTCAGAATGGTAACTTTAACTTGAGCCCTACTATCAGAGCAAATATATTTTATTTAGAAAATGTGAATTAAGTAGTATCTGTCTTATTGTCCTATTTTGTGTTATGAAATGGTATATATACTTCTATTTTTTTAAAGTTCTTGTTCCAAGCAACAAAAACTGACCTTGGAATATTTGAGCAGAGAAAATACTCATTAAAAGGATATTGCAGTATGCTGGACCTATTTGTTTACAGTTATGGTAACTTTCGCTAACTTTTTTTGTTTTTAACCAAGAACATGTATTAGTACATTGTATGCGTAATGATCACATTTATCATGATTATTTTGTACCCTACATGATGTATCTTGATCCCTCCCCCCTTCCCCACCTCTCTCTTGCTTTCCCCCCTTCCTTATTTACAGCAGGTTTATTTACATTTTCCATTTTTTCCATTTTCTCTTCCTTCTTTTCCCCCTTTTCCCTCTCTAGGTCTCCTCTCTTTTGGTTATTATCTTTCTTTTACCTAATATCTATTATGCCTGTTTGTCTTTATGTACAGTTATGGTTTCTCATATCAGAGAAACAATTTGATGTGTACTCATGAGTGACTAATTTATTTCACTTAAGAGTATGTTCTCAAGGTGCATCCATTTACCTACAAATGACTCTAGTTTATCCTTTTTATGGCAGAGTAGTACTCCATTGTGTAGAAAAACCACATCTTCTTTAGCCATTCCTTTATTGTTGGGCATTTGGGTTGTTTCCAAGACTTAGGTATTACAAATTGTGTTGCTACGAACATGGTTGTCCACATATCTCTACAGTATGAGGTTTTCAATTCTTCTGGGAAGATACCAAGCAGAAGAATAGCTGGGTCAAATGGAACCTCTAGATTTAGTTTTTTGAGGAATCTCCATAATGATTTCCACAGGGGTTGCACTAGTCTACATTCCCACCAACAGTGGAGGAGGGTACCTTTTTCCCTGCAGCCCCACCAGTACTTGTTGTTGGTTGATTTCTTGATAATAGCTGTTTTTTTCTGGAGATGGAATCTGAGCATTGTTTTGATTTGCATCTCTCAAATGACCAGTGACGTCGAACATTCCTTCATATGTTTATTTGTCATTTTTATTTCTTCATCTGAGAAATGTTTATTCATTTCAGATGCCCATTTTTGGATTGGGTCTTTAAATTTGGGGGGGGTTGATTTTTTTTGAGTTCTTCATATAGTCTAGCTGTTAGACTCTTGTCTGAGGGACAGCTGGCAAAGATTTTTTTCCCAGTCTGTGGATTTTTGTCCTGCTCTATTGGTGATTTATTTTGCTGTGCAAAACCCTTTTAGTAGGATGAGGTCCCAAGCACTGATTCTTTGTATTATTTCCCATGCAGTCTGGGTTCTGTTCATAAATTTTTTTCCTACCCCTATGTCTTCGAAAATTCTTTCTAGTCTATTCTTCAGTAGATTTACAGTTTGTGTTTTAATCTTTAGATCTTCGACCCACTTCAATTTTAGTTTAGTACATGGTGAGAGACATGTACCTAGTTTTAGTTTTCAGCATGTGGCCAGCCAGTTTTTTCAGCACCATTTGTTAAAGAGTCTATCTTTCTTCCAGTGAGGGTGTTTGGCTCCTTTGTCGAAGATGAGTTATTTAAATATGTTTGGAGTTGTTTATGCATCTTCTAGCCTGTTCTATTGGTCCTCAGGTCTGTCTTTGGGCCAGTATCATGCTGGTTTTACCACAGTAGCTTTACAGTATAGTTTCAGGTCAGGGATTGTGATGCCCCCTGCCTAACCCCTGTTGCCCACTACTGTTTTTGCTATTCGTGGTCTCATCTGGTTCCAGATAAATTTCATGATTGTTTTTTCTAATTCTATGAAGTATGTTAGTGGTATTTTGATTGGAATTGTGTTAAATCTGTATAGTAATTTGGGAAGTATGGCCATTTTCACTATGTTGGTTCTTCCTACCCACGAACATGGGATGTCTTTCCATTGTCTGAAATCTCTTTCAATTTCCTTTTTTAGAGTACTGTAGTTTTCAATGTAAAGATCTTTTACTTGCTTTGTTAGATAGATTACTGAGTATTTCATTGTTTTGGATGCAATTGTGAAAGGTATATCTTCTCTTATTTCTTTCTCAGTGAGTTTGTTATTTGTATATAGGAATGCTATTGACTTTTAGGTGTAGACTTTGTATCCAGCTATGGCACTGAATTTAGTTATTAAATGTGGAAGTTTTTTGGTGGAATTTTTGGGGTCTTCAAAGTACAGTATCATGTCATCTGTGAATAGTGATAGTTTAAACTCTTCCTTTCCTATCTTTCTTCCTTTTATTTCTTTCTCTTGCCTAATTGCTCTGGCTAATGTTTCTGGAACTATATTGGATAGTA